>MU006782.1:1583095-1618727 GCA_010093635.1 Massarina eburnea CBS 473.64
TGGCCCTGCTGAGCCTCACGCTGGGCAACACGGTTGTTACCGCCAGCAGGAGGAGGGGGCGGGGGACGGTTTCCAGCCTGACCCTGGCCCTGTTGAGCCTCACGCTGAGCTACACGGGTCTTGCCACCAGCCGGAGGAGGAGGCGGGGGGCGGCTGCCCTGCTGACGACGGTTGGGACGAGCACCGTTTGGAGGAGGGGGAGGAGGGCGAGCGCCGGTCTGGCCTTTGCCTTGCTGGCGACGCTCCAGGGGATGATCGTCGACAGAGCGAGGAGCATGGAGGTAGGCGGCAGCTCCGCTGTTGGAGTTGTCGACAAAGCGGCGAGCAACATCGTGATGTCCAGAGTCAGCGACGACAGACTGGGAAGAGGCGAGAAGGCCCAAGATGAGGGCGGAAGTGGCGGGAGTGAAACGCATGATGGCGAAGTTGTTGAAGATTTGGTTTAAAGATAAAAGTAAACAGTAGTAGTAGTGGTCTGTCCGGCAGTAGATGAATAAGATTATCAAAGAGGACTGAATGAAAGATGCCTTTGCCAGAAGGTGTTAGAATGTTTGTAAGCTGTAAAGGCTGTGTGTTGATGATCTTTAGAGGAGGATCTTGAAGCGTCTTAAGTACTTCCTGTCAAGGTGCTCGTGCTTGTGCTTGTGCTCTTTGATGCTGTGCGATGTACGACTAAGTCGAGGCGAACGATGCATACAATCCACCATGCGCAAGGGTAGCGTGCTGTAACGATCGAGAGCGTGCCCAAACGTGGCAGTGCGTACATCGAGCATTGCTCAGAGTACAGGCTACAGGTGGATAGGGTGTTTTGCGGCAGTGTGGATGCAAATGTGGTCCATGAGAAGTCGACGAGAATCCTGCGCTGTAACGAGGCGCAAGGCGCCGAAACACTGCAATGCGTAAGTTGACAAACATTCCATACCCAAAGAGGCAATTCATGATGGTTGAGAAACGTCTCATTGAAGTGGAAAAGTAGGGCGCGACCCACTGTTTCTCTGAGATCCCTTCTCCACAGCCATCTAGCCGCGTAAGTCGCATGTAAATTGCCTCCTGACACTGGGGAACTGCTTGCGAGCTGCTGGCATTATTGTAAGCAACGCTGGGAGAAGTGGAAGAAACATGCGTCCAGACAACAATGCCACCAGTATCGGGCCGGGATGTCATGCGCGCCTTGAGAATCCAGGCGAAGAAGCGGAAGACATGCGGTACATTCGTACCAGTACGTAAGCGAGTAGTGACAGATGTCTGGCCGGGCAATATCCCCTGTGATGTTGATGTTGCGGCAGTCTCAGCGCCTCAGCCACAAGTGGATCAGTCTGGGGGGTATCCACTACGGGTGATGCGACGAACGCTCTGTGACAGAACGAGTCGCAGCTCGGCCAAGAACCGGTTCTGGACTTGAATTTCGATCTTAATGGGGAAATGTCGGTGGTCTCGAACGCTTCCAGAAAGACGAGATTCTGCTGTGATGACTTGTCACAATGTGACTAACATCATGCAACACCTTTGCTGGGTCGTGACGGTGTTTCTGCTCGAAGTGAAAACATCACATTGTTTCCAAGTTACGTCTGTCATTGCGTGTCGTCTTGTGGTCTCCAACGTCACACCTGGAGGTATCTTTTGGGCTACTCGGCGCTGATTTCACACAATCTTTGGAGCCTCGAGTATGCTTCGCCTTCTTCTCTTTCTTCGTGCGTCTTCTTCTGCCATCTTCAGTCTGCGAGGAAGAGGGTCCTTTTCGAGATTACCGGACCGCGAGCAAAGCCGCACTGAGGCCATGACTAGTGCACAATCATGGCGTCCTCGGGATAGGAAGTCCTGGCGACTATAGCCCAACACAGAAAATCTATGCGAAAGTTCAACGATGATTTGCTTTCCAGAGACGAATTGGTTAGTAGAAGTCAATCTATGCGCGTGACGTCAGAACGACGTTTCTGCGAAATGGTAGCGTAGAGTATCTGCCATCGTTATCGGTATTGCACAACCGTCCAATCCTCACATCAACCATCTAAGATGGCACCAGTCGAGGTCTACAAGCCTAAAAACATTATTGTATCCGGTGGCGCTCGAGGCATCGGACGAGCCCTGGTCCGCCATTTCCTTGAAGCCAGGCACCGTGTCTACATTTTCGATATCCAGGAAGACGAACTGGAATACACAACGAAGACCCATCTGAAGAAGTACCATGACGAAGGTAAGGTAGCGTCGGCGGTGTGCAATCTCCGGGACGTCCAAGATATCCGCTCAACAGTCGCAAAGGCAGCCGAATTCTTCGACGGCCACATTGACGTCCTCGTGAACAACGCAAGCATCGCGTCTCCGTACTGGAAAGATGGCAAGACGATGGAAGATGCAGCCACGCTCGACGAGTGGCAAGCGTTCATCGAAACCAACCTGACAAGCCCTTTCGCGACTAGTCAGGCATGCATCCCGTACATGAAGGCTAGACAGGGCGATGCGACGACGGGGGCCCACCTGGGAGATGGTGCCGGCCCCTGTATCCTTCACATCGGCTCGTTCCGAGCACACCAAAGCGACCCAAACCAGGAGGGCTATGCTGCGAGCAAGAGCGGACAGCTTGGCCTCATGCATTCGATGGCCATAAGCTTAGGCGCATTGGGTATCCGTGTGAATCTTGTCGCTCCCGGGAGGATCAAGGGGGCCCATGAATCGAGAGAGGGAGATGAGGATGGTGGGAATTGGGAGAGCCAGGTGTCGCAGAAAGATGTGGATGACCATCCAACGAATCGTGCAGGCAGTCCGAAGGACATTGCAGATGCTTGTCTGTATCTCATGGACGCGGGTTTCGTCACGGGTGTGAGTCTCGTCTTCTGATCTCCCTACTCATTGACTGACATCGTCTGTAGCAAGATATCACCGTGGATGGAGGTGCGCTGAGAAAGAAGAACTAGATTGGCGAGAGATGGCGCGCTTAACAAGATTCTTGGGTCGAATGAGGCGTGGCCAGTGCTGTCCCGGGTGGTAGAAAGATGTTATTAGGAGTGTGCCATTCCGGATCTCGAGTGCAGCTTTATGCCAAGCCGCGCTAGTCTTAGAGCGATGTCCTACCGAGGCTCCGTTTCAGGGCTGCAAAGTCCACGTGACGTCTTTCACCCATCCATGAACCATCCCATTGCATCCATTTTGACAACCTTTTCACTACTGCTGGCCATGTCTTAGCTGAATCTTCCCAATGAAGCATGCCGTCGTCTTCTTATCAAGTGTCGCGGTATCATCGTACGACGCTTGAATCCTTTCGGCCAGCGCACAGACCCTGTGGAGTGACAATTCTATGAAGGTCTCACCACCAAACCAGCTCCGCGATGATATCAGACGACCCTTCCCCGCGTTTTCCCATCGCCTTTATCAATTCAGCCAATAGTATCGTACGCAATTCCGTATGCTCACACCATGCGTCCGTACAAGGAAGAACCTGTGAATGTCCTCTGCGCCCGGTCGGCGGGTTCCTTCTATGATCACCTCATGCGGGACATCCATAGGACTCATTCTCGTCGGACTGTACCGTAGATAGGGAGGCTGTGCGACGCATACAAAGGTAGCCATCTTCTGCTTGTGGAGTTTTCATTCCACAGCTTCACATCACATCGCATCCAATAATCATCCAAACAACCTTCACAACCTTCACAACCAATACCGATCAATCTACTCAATCAACCGATATCTTGACAACCAACCTATCAAAACATCGCACTTAACGCATCCCCCATACTCCACATCAAATACATACACTCCCCACAAATCAGCCATGCCTGCCACACCAAAGTCGTTCTGGCCCGTCCTCGCCGGTTTCATTGGTGAGCTATACATTACAACCAAACTTACAAATAAGATACTAACAGTTTGACAGCTGTTTCCTTCACATACACGGCAGTGAGCGCACGGAATGAGGGCAACACCATCGACGCAGCGCGCACACGGTGGCAACAGCAAATGAAGAGGGGTAACCAGGCCCTGTCCCACGGGATGACGCTAGAAGAGTCCCTCGCCAAACACTGAAGAGCTCATAGCTCGCTGGGATTCGGGGAGGATTGCATCATAGTGTCTTACGGAGTTTTGGTGTTGGCATCTGGCGCAATGTGTCTGGTTGCCCAAGGGTTTCCATGGACTTGGGCTAGTAACTGTTTCATTTTGCCTGTCATACACTTGGTTGACAAGTCATCCATATTTTTATATCTAATCTAAAAATATTCACATCACCACAAGTGTCCTGTTCAATGGTCAAACTTTCTCTGTCTCGTCCACAAAACCATGCTCTTTGCGCTCCCCCATCTTCTCCTCGACGTGCGCCTCCACTGCATGCTGATGCGGCACCACAGTCCTCCCACCCTTGCTCGTCAACACACCACCCGTCACGCCTCCCTTGTGGAACAACAATGGGATATCCTCGAGAGTAATCCCCTTCGTTTCGGGATAGAAGAAGTAAACCATAGGAATAAACGCAGCGTTCAAAATCGCAAAGATAATAAAAGTCCGCCACCCGATCGACGCAAACGATATCGGAGTGATCTTAACAACCACGAACACAAACATCCAATTGAACCCAGATGCGATGGCCTGCATTTTCGTACGCGTCCGTGTAGTAGATATTTCCGAGGGATAAAACCAAGGAACCGGAAGCTATTACTGTCAGTACTTTTCTTTCGAATAAACTCGACAACACATACCCAACCAACGCCATAAATGAGCTGGAAGAGGAAAATAAACGCAGTAGCCCCATACGCTGGACCCTGCCGCTCCGGCGACGCAATTGAGAGCAGAATCGTCACCATAACAAAACAGAAACATAATCCAACAGTACACGAGAGCAACAGCGTCCGTCGTCCAAACCGATCCATCAACAACACTGGAATTGCCGAACCGACCAAATACGTGCACTGAGCCGCACCCCCAAGGATCAGGGAGAGGTTCCGACTCAACAACATGCTTTCCTGAAAGATGACAGGCGCGTAATAATTTATCATATTACTTCCCGTCCATTGTTGCGCCAGTTGTATACTGATCACAATTAACAATCTCCTCAAATTCTGCGTTTCGCCCCAGGTAAACAGTTCTCTGAACTTAAACGGGCCGTCGCGTTGCTCTTCTTCCAGGCCCATACGGATCTCCAAAATGGTCGCGTTGACGGTACTGTCGTCGAGGGGTTTGTCTTCGAGTGCTGCGGTTACGGCACGCGCTTCTTCGTACCTGTCGTGCTGGACGAGCCAGCGCGGTGTTTCGGGCAATCCGATGATTTGCAGGACGAGGAACACGGCGAAAATGGCTTGGAAGGCGAGAGGGAATCGCCATTGGAAGGAAGAATCTGTGAAGCTGGTTCCGTAGTCCATCCTGCAGTGGCGGTTAGTCAGTCAGTCACTACTACACCATTGTTCTTGTTTCTCCCCCAAAAACATAAGAAATGGATGAAGAGGTCATACCAATAAGCAATCACCACCCCTAAAATTGTCACCGTCCCCTGCAACGTCAACAGCGCCCCGCGATAACTCGGCGGCGCACACTCCGTCAAATAGACCGGCGCCGTACTCGAATTCATCCCATTCCCGATCCCAGTGACTATCCGTCCGACAATCAATTGCGCAATCGTACTCGAGGATGCGAGTATTGCGGCTCCAACCACCATTATGCTACCCCCGGTAATAAGCATGGTTCGTCGCCCGAACCGCTCGCCGACGAAGTAGCACACGATTGAACCGAGCACGCAGCCGATGTCGTAGAGCGCCGTGATGTTGCCTTGCATGCTGGGATCGGGACGGTTGAAATCCTGGCCGAAACGGTTGTCGGCGCCGATTATACCGGCCATTACACCTATATCGTACCGATTTATCAGTTTGTTTCTCTTGCATTGAGGGTTGGACAAGATGCGGTGGTGGGATGGAACGCACCTTGATCAAATCCCAAAAGCAAAAAAGCTTGACATGCTGCCGCCGTGATCGCGTAGATGAGCGTTTTCCCGCGGAACTCGTGTTTCCAGAATGCCATGGTGGGTATGTGAGGGGGACCGCGAAGTCAATTGGTTTTGGGGAAAGAGAAAAAACGAAATGGAAATGTGTGCGGCGCGGTGCCATCATTATAGCCGTTGAAACACTATGGTATCTTCCGAGGCTGCTTCAATGCGGGAGTTGCAGTGTCGATCTGGGGTTGCCTAGCTTCGGGGTAGATGGGCCCGATATGCGGGGATGGGATTGAGCCGGTGTGGGGATGTTCTTTTCTGGCAGGTACTGGATCCGGGGTGGTTGTTAAACAGTTGGGGTGGGTGTGTACCTTGCAATCGAGGAATAATTGATGGTTTAAGAAACGTTGGAGAGATGGGAATCTGAGGGTTTCACTACAGGGATAGGGAGGGGAGGACAGTTCGGTCAGTAATCGACGGCTTGTTCGATAATTCATGCAGTCTTTCCTTCGATTCTGGGTTAGGGTGGCGTATCACTGGACACAATTATGGTGATGCTACCCTGAATCCTGGATGACATCGTTAATACCCCAGATCACGTGGCTGTGCGCTAGATCCTTATTAGAGCTAGCGTCCGCTTTTCAGCTGGTTTCTCACCACATGTTGACAGGATCAAAAGTCGCACTTTTCATTATTTAACGCCCTTATGTCCCAGAGTGCATCGAAGAGATGAGTACATTACGCTACAGATTCCTCCTTCGATACGTCGTAGATGGGATGTGGCCAGAAACTTGTCTTCTGAAACGCATCGGAGTGATTCTACCGCATAATCTCTTACAACTCAGACAGGCTAGTCTTAAAGCACAGACCTATCTAGCTAGCTAGCCCGTCTAAATTGTTAGAGATTATGTGGTAGTAAGGTGGCTACCGTAAGATAAATCTTGATCGATGTCTAGAAAAAGGAATTCCACTAGTCTTTTGTTCTAGGTCTGAGAGCTACACCATAGTGTAAAATGAAGTGGATGCGCGAAGTAGACTCAGTACTGCATGAACGTAAATGTAAAAGGCTCATTGTACTATCCACACTAGCCATATATCCATACTATACGTTCAACCAGTGCCATTTACAGTTAGAATGTACCGCTACTCAAGTATTAGTAGTAGTAGTGTTACCCATTTGTCATGAATGGGACCTAGAGTTAACCAAACGCTATTGGTGATTATTTGCAACGGTACTCTATATATTGGTACGGAGTAGAGGTAAAATTCCATCTATGGCATTCACTAGCGGAAGGAACCTTTGCGCCGGGGTATATATACATTTATTGCTACATAACCATTTACCGCCGCTGCCTTCGCTTCTTTGTCTGGTTAATTTGGCGTGGTTCCGAATTCTAAAACGCTCCAACAACTTGCGCCACTCCAAGTGCGACTTGGATGAAGGTTAGGATCAAGATCACTGATCCGAATCTGTACATTACATTAGTCCTCGTTCGTATGGTTCTTGTGTAAACTCACAGGAAAGTCCAAAATTGTACAGTGTCTCTCCGGTCCCGAAATAGTATCCAGAATCCCCAAGGTCTTGCTTTCTGAAGATGAGCGTCCAACTTTATGATCCTGGGCCAGAGATTTCTATATTTACTTTGGGACCACGGCAAATCTGACTGATGTTCGAAGTCCTTTGAAGCTGGGAGGGATTTCTTGTCCAGAATCTCGCTCATCCCATCTCTGATTTCACGAGCTAGTAGGCGCCGAGATGAACAGGATAGACACAAGCACCACCACCTTGCCCCCATGCTTCGAAACACAACTTGGTGTAGAAAAGAAGGCTTTGGGGAATTGAAAAGGTATGTGTACGAGTCGCGAATCTCGTACACAAGAGTTGATGATAATCCAATCGTCCCCAATCCCTCCTTAGATCGATTCTCAAGTGCACATGGAAGCGCAAAGAGTTCGAGATAGTGACAGCCCGCGCGTTGCGACAAGATCATATGCCGCGAGATGTTTGTTGTCCAGTGAATTTTCGTGTTCGCGTATGCACGAAGGCGAAAAGCGTTAAGGCGTGTCTGATCGATGGATTGGGATTCGAGGGAGGCATGCACTTGTCGGGCAGAGACGAGCGACTGAAATGGCTCAGCTTCACGAGGGCTAGGAAGTAAGTTGCTTGCTTTGACTAGAGATCCTAGGGTCTCGCAGTTGCCTTTTTCACCAACCTGTTTAATATACGCGAAAGCTGCAGAGTGCGGTTCGAAATAATTCTCCAGAAGTGTCCACAGACCAAACATCCGATATAGAGTGTCAGAAATCTGGGCGTAACGTAGGTCGTGGTCTTCCGTAGTCAAATGGACAACTGCATCGAAGTAGAAATGCTGGTTCGTGGTTTGCAATGAGTCGATGTATGCACTGATCAGAGTCGAGTTTCCATCTATCAACAAGTCAATAAATAAGTCTCTTTTGAGCATGTAACAGGAACACCTTTGAAATTTTGCACGACCTCAATAAACAGTTTTATCCATGGCCCTTTTCTTTCATCACCCGGTGCTTGCTTCTCGATGTACTTCATATATGGTGCAGCATTGTGAGACCCGTCAAATCCCATTTCATCTTTCAATCGTATGAGTGATGGCGATAACATAGCTTACTGAACGATATTTTACGCAACGGAGTAGTGGGCGGACTACCTTTAAAGACAAGGATAAATCTTTTTGTCTATGTTTGAGCTGAACGTTCAGCTTTATAAATTGTATCACGTGATAAAGTGGCGAAGTGCAGCTGAGCTCGTATTTCTGCATATGCTACGCATAATCTTGACCAATCTAATCCTCCGTGACGATCTTATGCTCTTTTCTCAATTTATCCGGTACCTGGAAAGCCCCATAGAACGCTACCTCTCCCACTCTCAACATCTCTAGAAAAGGGTCATCCGTGCCCTCCTCCATCTCGTAGTATTGTCCTCCAGTCACCTCCTGGACAAATGACTGAAACCCTGCTACCTTGTAGGCGCCAGTTTCCGCATCGACAAGACATAACGGAGTACCGCTGTTCTCTCTCACGTCCTCGAAGTCGGGATCTACTCTGTATAGTAACGCCCGAGATGCGAATGACGCCCATTTGGATTTTTCATCCGCCACAGACTCACCGCGAACCTTTGCTTTTTTGGCTTCCAGCCAGGAACGGCTGTCCTTGATGTTTTGGAAAATTCCTTGACCGACGATCTAACCACGTCGATTAGGGAGTTACACTGACGTTGTGAGGCTGAACATACCTGTTCACGACTCTCTGAAAGCGCGATCGTTTTACTCTTCTTGCTGCGGTCCTGAAGCAGCCCGACCTTGGTCTTGCATAGTCTCATATTGCGCCAATCTTCCAGTGGAAGCCATGTACAGTTTTTTGGTGCTTTGAGCTTAGCCAGGATGCGCGCGTCCTTGTTTACGGTACTTGTGACATCGATAAGGCTCACATCGTACTTGATACCATCTGGGAACTTCATGTCTACGGCATCGTCAAAGGAATCTGTGACGTTGCCAACCTAGCACAACAATAAGTATATAATCTCATGAGATGACAGGAAGCACACCTTTGAATTGCTGTAGTAAATCTCAACTTTACTAGTCCAGCTGGCATCCTCTTTGAATTTATGATGTGCGTCTTCCAAAGCCCGAGTGGCAACATGCGTGGAGAACGAGAGGAAATAACTGGATCCCTTTGTCATGAGTACACCTGGCTTACCACCAAACCAATATGGCCTACCCTTAAACCAGGATGGTGTACCGCGCTTTTTCACTCTTGCGCGAATGATGTGACTGAAATCAAGCTCATATGGCGCAATTGACCGGTTTCGATTCGCTTGAGGAAGTCGCCCTGACGTTTCAGAATGCACCGGTACTTGTGCCGTATCTCTTAACTCTGTGATGTTGCTAGTAGCGGGTGGTGTCAAGCCTTTCGCGGTAGGTTGATCACCACTAGAAGCGGTTGAAAGTATCGAGAAGTACACATACGAGACTTCTAATCCTCCAAATCTTGATGGATTTCTATTCAGAGCATCTTCCAGATCATAATCATCGGGGATAAGCAGCTGAAGATACCCATTGAGGAGCAAGTAGAATCCGCGGATCCCCTCAAAAGTCGTGAATACATCTTCAATAATCGAATCGGACACCACCTGATCCGGATCGATTAGAAAGGGGCGCGGATCTGGCGGTGGAGCTGAAGGGACGCGGATAGGATACTTGTATCTTATTGGGATAACAACGGGAATACCTGCGATGGTAAGTGGAATCGATGTAGGTTTTATGACAGAGCTTGGTATGTAGGTCCAAGCAGCTGATCTACCTGACTCCGAATACTTCAAGCCCCAACGAAGATTGGCGGGCAATTTCTCAAGGAGATCTTTCCAATTGTCTCGGGAAATAGTGTCGGCATGTTCCATTAGCTGGTGCGCGGAAATTGTAGGGTCCGAGATCTCTCCCACGACAGGTTGTTCCTTCGCTGCTTCTGCCTCAATAATATCCTTGTCCTTCAAACTCCCAATATTGCTGTCACTAGAGATCCGCATCTTATCTTGAAACGCGGTTAGGGAGCGCGAACGCCGTTGGAATTCCCGCACAGCTTCGATTTTAGCGCTCCACTCATTTTGTTCCACATCAGGAGTGGAAATGGAGCCAGGCTTCTTGTGGCCTTGCGCAAGTGTGATCCCGTCAAGAGTTTTCGAAGCACTAATACGTGCATTTCCCTTCGACTCCAACAATTCTTCCAACATCCCTTGCTTCTCCCGTTGATCCTGAAGGCCTGGAGAGTTCGCGAGCATCTGAGTGATGTTTCCAATTGATTTTTCAATCCTTGAAATCCGAGTCTCGGTATATTCCTGACGTATAACAATAGACTGACGCTGTTGAACTTCCAGTATCTCTTGTAGTGCCCCATTCAATGTACTGAGTTGAGTTATCAAGTTTGTGTACCTCTTTCTTCCTCCTTTTGCCCATAGTATTCGGAGAGACACGGATTTGGTAGTCTGGCGTGCCCATCCCCTCCTTGCTCCGCCCTGAATACGGTCTGAGTACGTTTTCTCGAAGCGTTCGAGTTGGTCCAGAATAGTTTGTTGCTGATTAAGTATACGCCCCATAATGGCTGTAGAAGCGTCGTCAAACACTTGTTCTTCCCCGCCTCGGCTTCTTCTCGCCGTGTTGACCCATTGTTCAAGGCGATATCTCTCTACGTCTAGTCTGACACGCATATACTCAAACTCTTCCGAAAGCCCTGTGCTACGAAGCCACGACAGACCACCTGCAAAAATTTGTTAGAAACAGTAATATATTATACAAAGTGATCAATGGTATCGAACCGTTTGTAATGACCGAATCAACCACGGTCTCTCCTGAAAGTGGGTCCATACCTAACGGGGACTCGTTTTCTGCATTTGTCGTGGATTTTAGCAGTGAAGCGTGCAAGTGGACTGAGTCTAAGCATAAGTGTTGCCTGCGTTGGGTTACAATGAAAGCTGAGCATGATTGCTGCTCAGCTGAATTTTGAGGCAAGGCTGTAAAATTAAGCGCCGTCATCCTGTGGGATTCCAGGCAGGTAAGCCAGTAACTTCGCTCATTTCTTCTCGTATGCTAAAGATCTGCCGATTGCAATCGTTTACACATCCTATCAGATCGTGCGTCGCCAATGCTTGCAAATCCTGCACACCCTCACCCTCTCTTCACCAATTTCTTCGTCCAATTAATTCTCGCCAGCAAAACAAAAATAACAGAAGCCGTCGCAACAGCACCAGCATAGATAATAGGGGTTGGAAGGCTTTCAGACCCTGTTGTGCACGTGCATCTTACCTACCACCTGCAGCCTGGATTGTAGGAGGTATCCAACGATCGGCGTACCCATCAGATGCCCCCTCAGTCCATCCAGTGACCGCCATACCTATCACCATAGCAGCCATATCAGGCCCAAACATTGCTGCGACAACAGTAGGCAAAGTAGTAAAAAGTGAACTGTTCGCCATACCTTTCACGAGCCCTATCTTATCACACAGAGCGCCCGCAACGAAGCGCCCTACGGCACTACAGGCATTAAAGGCTGCAACTGAAACTTCTCCGGTGCTCCAACTCAGGCCAATGGATTGGGTGAAAAGCGGGAGAAAGTATGACGATACAAACAAAGCGAAATTTCCAATTGACTTTGCGATGAAGACAGCGATGTATGGCAAAGATCTGAACATGGAGAGGTCGACGAAGGGCACATTCCCCAACGGACCCCGATCCTTGAGCATCCACGCTGCGGAAAGTCCCGTTACGATTGTAAGAAGACACTGGATACGAAAAGTCCAAGCGATTCTCACGCGACGACTCAGTGCTTTGAGCGCAATGGCCATCACTTATCCTCCGATACCTCCGCCAAGTTTGACTAGCCCGTTCGCGGGTCCAAGGTGTCCGGAAAAATACTGTATGGGTAGTGAATTGGCAACAGTGTATACCATCGCCATCCCCAAAGCTACTATCACACCAGCAGTCGCAAAAAAGCCCGCGAGGTTCTCAGTACCGGAACTGCTTCCGATGAGGCTTATTTGCATGAGAAATACGCCTACAATAGGAATCGTCCGCGAGCCAACCCATCGCATAAGGCTTATTACTCTGAGTCCGTAAACTGCGCCGCCCGCTAGACCAAGAGACCCAACGAAGGGTAGCGTGAAAGTTGACACTGTTTTGAGAGTGGAGTCGAGGAAGGCGATTTGTAGGACACCTCAGCAATTGATGATTCCGTTGTTCCAAAAAGCAATCAGCGAGCAAAACAATACGATTCAAGTTACATACGAGGATAGCGACGATCAAGACCTTTTCGATGGCTTGGTTCAATATATGCCGAGTCACAATAACAATAGCAATAAAACGCAATCCTGTTGTGAAGTCGTTGATATTTTCTAATCGTAAAAAAATGCTAAATAGACAAAAATAAGTATATACAAGAAAAGATATCAACATGTTTTCCCCTCTTCACCACTCCCCATCAACCGCTCAAACAGTAATGGACCCACTAGCCTTCAAATCCCGACTACTAGCCCCAACCGAGAACTTATAAGTTCCCCTCACAACCCTCCACTCCTGCGCCTCGGTATCCCACACACTCAAATCCCTCCTCCTCAGCTCAAACTCCACGTTCTGCTTCTGTCCCGGCTGGATCGTCATCTTCTGGAAGCCCCTCAATTGCCTCACCGGCTCATCGGCCTCGGCAGGGAACTCGACGTATAATTGCGCAACCTCAGCGCCAGCGATCTTTCCGGAGTTGGCCACGTCGGTGGACACGGTCGCAACGATATCCCAGAGATCCTCACGGCCACCGACAGCGCGGTCGCCGCTAGCGAGCTCGCTTGAGATCTTCTGTTCGTCCTTTTTGATGCTGAGGGTCTTGGAGAAATCGAATGTGGTGTACGAGAGTCCGTATCCGAATTCGTAGCGCGGCGTGTTGTTCTTTTGGTCGAAGTACTTGTAATCAATGAAGTTGCCCTCGGAGAAGTCAATCTCAGCTTCCTCGCTGATCTGCGTGTTTTGGTCGTAGTCGGACTCGTTCTTCGCGATGGTGTGGACGAGTTTGCCGCTGGGGTTCACGTCGCCGAACAAAACGTCGTTGATCGCGTGTCCGGACGCTTGGCCTAAAGGTCCACCGTACAGTACACCTGTCACGTTCTCGTTCTCGATCCACTGGTCGACTAGCCGCGGGCCTACAGTGTTGACTACTACGATTGTGTTGTTGCAGGTTGAAGCGACAGTGTTGACTAATTCATCTTGTTCCTCGTTGCGGAGTTCGCTGCGATCGCCACCCTCGCCGGCCCACGCGTTGATGTAGACAACGCAGGCGTCGCTGTTAGTGGCAATACCAGTTGTAGTTTCTTGGATCTCGGTGGCGGAGCCGGACATGCCGGAGGAGGTGGTCACCGATGTGTTGTTGAGCCACCATTTGAACATGAAACCAGTGGTTGAAGTGCGGGCGGCCATGGCGCGCTCGGCCATTGCCTGGAAGGGAGTGCTGAGGAAGGCGAAAGAGGCCATGGCTGAGCCACCGACTTGTGACATATCTGTGCATCGTTAGTGAAGTGCTCATGGGTTTCCGAAAAAGGGTTATACGTACGTCCTTCCATGGTAGAATCGACTCCACTCATGACACTAAGTCCAGTGTTCGGTCCCACGGATCGGGGCGCCGCATGGAGACCAAAGATACTAATGCTCTTGTGGTTCTTCAACGGCAGCGCACTCCCTGTGTTCTTCAACAAAACAATGCTGTCCGCCGCGTACTTTCTCGCGAGCGCTGAGTGGTTTCCCCTCACATCCACATCGTCCGTGTGGCCAGCGTGGTCAGGATACCCCGTATCCTGTCCATTCTTCATATAACCCATCATGACTCTGACAGCCATATCATCTAGCCTCTCCTCGGTGAAGCTTCCATTCGAGATACCCGCGCCGAGAGTAGAGTTGGACCAGTAAGACGAAGACCCAAGATCCATACCAGCATTCGCGGAGTTGATACCAGTGTGCTGAGCACCAGCGTCAGGGTGCACGTAACCAGGGAAACCGAGCTCGACCTTCAAGTACTTGGCTAGCGCGTCCTGGCTGTCGCAGGCATAGGTCCCGTTGATGCGGTTCATAGCGCACATGGCACCACCAATGCCATTCTTGACAGTGTCGTAAAAGGGCGCGAGATAGGTTTCGTGGAAGGCCTTGTCGGAGACAACGACGCTGTATGCTCCATCAACCGTGGTGGAGGTGCTGTTGGATGATGAAGTTTCGTTGGAAGATTGTCGGCGACGCATGCTGGGAGGTGATCCACCAGTCATGTTTCCGCCTCCAGGGGCTCCACCGCCGCCGCCTCCCATACCTCCGCCTCCGCCGGTGCTCATACGGTTCGTCTCTTGCTCGTTGAGAACAAAGTGCTTGGCACTAGGTGTGACACCCGAAGACGCCATGCCCCTTACAAAGTTTCCGGCCATCATTCCGGCAAAGTACGAATCGGGGCCATACGTTTCTCCCGTCCTTCCGCCCCATGCACTTCGGCCAAGAGGCTGTACTGTAGGTGCATATGCAAGGTTAACACCCTTGCCCTTGAACTCGGCACCAAGAGCTTTTCCTTGGCCGTTGATAGCATCTTTGTCCCAGGTCATGGCCATGGCAAGACCGGCAGGCCATCCTGTCACGAAGTAGTAGTCGAGAGGGTTGGAGGAAGAATCGAGACCAACGATGCCGGAGAAGTTTCCAGCAGATTCGCCAGTCACTAGGGAGAGTTTGTCGGTGGTGGACAGGGATGAGACGAAAGCTGAGGCGCGGTCGTAGGCAGATTGCCATTCACCAAGTTTGACTTGAATGTGTTAGAAAATAGAGAAGTGAGATGGGAGGAGACATACTGGTTCCAGAGCTCAAAAGCTGCTGTGTATAGTTGGCCGAAGCGTCGGCAGCATTTGCCTGTCCATAGTAAAGGACGGCAAGAAGCACAAGGCTTCTAAGATTAGTCATGCTGTAAAGCGAATGTAGGAGCGAATGTGTGTATAGCGGGTGAATGATGATCAGCAAGATGAGCGTCACTCTATCAGCGAGAAGCCGACTGTTATACGTGTTCAAACATTAAGGTATCCTCGCCAAAGACATAGCCCGACCGATGTTCGCCCATACCATAAGGTAGAGTCCTTCATAGCCACACAAGATTCCAACACCATCTAAGCTTTTTCGCTCAGAAAGGGTAGCCTGCGTACGCAGCTGGCGGGGGTATAAGATGAGGTATACGTGCGCGGTGCCCTAATCGCCCTACACAGCCACTAAGATGCGTCTCTCCCGATGATAGGCTGATATGCACCCAGATTACCACTTCGGGCCTCGTGAACTACAAAACTGCCGGGTAAACCATGGGTTGCGGAGTTTATGTTTTCTGGAATCCCGAATAATGGAGAGCAGATGGCCGCGTGGCTGACAGGGGTAGAGTGGGGCTATCCGATATCGTCGACTTTGTTTCGTTTCGAACCTTTCATCGGGCCATCCCACCTGCCATATTATTCGCCGCGTGATTGATACCCAAATGTCTCTTGTTATACATCTATCTCTTCTCCCCTTCATTGTTTGACGTTGCAAGTTACCTGAACGCCAATGGGTCGTGAGACACTGCCAATTTGACGATTTGCCCGACTAGTGAGAAGAAACCCATGGCAGCCTTAGTATAAACTGTCATCTCCGCAACGGACAGTGGATATCATAGAGAACCCTGTCCCACCTTCGAAAGACGGATATCTACTTGCCACACCTCATATCAGAAAAAGGTCCCAAGTACACCAACACTCCAATGCTTACCAATCATACCTTCAAATCGCATCTCTGATATACCTCACTTCTTGTCGTCCCCAAATTCGCGCCCCTTCTCCCCATATCCGCCAATTTCTATTCGACAATGTTCCACATAGTGAAACATCCCTTCCATGTTCGAACTCTTTCTATTCACAATGTATCAACCAGATGTGAGGTCTTCATCTCTATCCATGTCCTCACCTCCCCTTCACAAAGCGAGGTAAACCAAACTCCGCAAACCTTCTCATTGCCATTGAGGTCACTACTATAAAATCCCCATCACGTTATTCCACTCTCTACCACATTGTGCACATCCTAACAACACCACCCACACACAACACCCCAACCCCGAACCTCACTGTTCACCTACAACGATCACCTGAACAACGCCATCCATCCCCTATAAATACCCACGCCTCTCACCCCAACCCCACAAAACCCAAAAACAGACAACCATCCAATTAGCAGCGCTAATTACCCAACCAACCAACCAAAAGCATCCACAATCAGTGTCCCAACAGTTGACCTGTCACCCACAAACACCGATTCAAAATGCCTCCCCTCCCCCGCGACCCCGACGACTTCACCGACAACCTAACGCCCGCGCCCTCCAGCGCCGACACAAGCTCTCCCTGCACCATCTGCATGGACACGTACGACGGCTCCCACCGCGCCGTCCAACTGCCCTGTTCCCACGTCTTCGGTAGGAATTGTATTAGCGAATGGGCAAATTCCCGCGCTGAGAACTCCAACGCTTGCCCCATTTGTCGCGCGCCTCTCTACGATGACGGCCGTCCGACTGCCCAAGAGCGCCAGGAAGATGCCGACCAGGCGGTTCGTATGGTGCGGGATTACGACGCTTTTGAATCTGAACTACCTGGCCGTCTTGGTGGGGCTCGTGTGTATGGAGGAGGCTTTTTTTTCCCTTCGCGTAGTGGTCCTGGAGATTTTAGTCGTACTGGACCGCGTAGCCCGCCTAGTCCGGGCTTCATGAACTACGGGCGTGGAGATCTGATGGGTAGCTTGGTGGAAGACTTTTTCGGTGGCACGTTTCCCGTTCATCATGAAGTGCGTAGCACGGCTGATGGTGGGCGTCGGGGTCGTCATCAAGTGCATCGCTCAGTCCAAGTTCACGATGACGACGATGAGAACTATGATAGCTCGGACGACGACGAGGATTATGATAGTTCGGATTCATACGACGACACTCGAAACCACCCTATCCCTTCTCGTCCTCCACAGCGAGGCCAGATTCGTTCTCCTTCGCCGCTGTACAACCAAGGCCACACCCCAGCCCATCGAGCCATCCCTCCCTTACATCGCGGCCCCCTTCGCAGCGGCCGTCCCGACCGCGACGCACTCGCCCGCGCAGCACTCTCCCGCGAGCCCCAAGGCCGAGCATCCGCAGCCGCCGACCGAGCCGCAAACTCCGCCCGTGAGCGTCAAGAACGCGAGCGCGCCGCCTTGTCCCGAACCCGCGAACATGAGCGCCAGATCGCCGCCCGCGAGCGTCAAGAAGCCATCATGCGCCCCCCAGGCCAGACCATCACGGACTACGCCCGTCGACTAGGAACTCTGAGTCTGAACGATTCATCCCCTCCACCCCTGCGTTCCCGTGACCGTGGTCCTGCTGCTGCTGGTCGCGATACCGGTACGAACCGCATGACGGCCAACTCCTCGGATGCCTCCAGCGACACCCTCTGGACCGACCTCACTTCCCATGCCCTCGGCCCGGACTTCTTTAGTACTCTCTGGGCCACGATCCACACGCGCGACCGCCCGCGCTACGAACAAGCCAACATGACACTAACCTCGCGCACCCAAGTCTCCCTACTGCGTACACTCGAAGGCGTACTAAAGCACTACCGCGACCGGAACCCCGACACATCCATGTTCGCTGCATACTACGACCTCGTCCGAGCGGCGCGCATCCGTGCCGCCGACAACGGTGGTGGAGATGTTGCTCCTGCAGCAGATCCGCGGAATTGGGTCATTCGGCACTTGATCAAGTTGATTTGCACCATGTGTAAAGTATCTGTCGTGTTACCTCTCTCCGCCATCGACAACGCGGCGCTCTTCGCGCAAATCGTGGATCGTGTGCAAGACCAACCATTCGATTGGCGGACTCTGAATCGCGCTGTCGAGCGCCTCGATACCGCTCTTGCGCCTTTGTTGCAGATGCTCGCGCTTATGCTCATGGTGGCTTCACCACCCGAACTTGCGCGTCGTCTTGGGAGTGCGAATTTTAGGGGCCAGCCGTCGGGGACTTTGTTGCGGAGGGCGGTGAATATGCGGCGCTGCTTTCAGGGCTTGGGGCAGGCGGAGGCGTTTCGTGGGGTTAATGGTAGGGGGGCGAGGATTGCTCAAGTTTTCTTTGACTAGATAGCTGACGAGGAGATGGGTTGGGGTTGACGATTGATTATCTGATGGAGCATTAGTTGCTCGCTCACTTCTTAGTATTGTCTAAGAAGTAATAAATATGATGATTTGATATAAAACAGAAGCATACGATCCAATAACTCGACATTCATACCTCACATCTCCACCCAACACACAAACTCGCAAAACAGATAGGTATCAAGAGACCACAAACCCAAGATCAATCATAACATCATAAAACCCCCCACGACTTCCTTCTCCCACCCTACCAATCATCAATCATATCATTACTCTCCTCGCTCTCAAAATCCATAACCTTCCTCGCCGCCTCACTCCCCGCCACCGGCAACATCTCCAGGCCCTCCTTCTTAACCTCCTCGGGCACCTCATCCGGATCCAGCAGCCCCACCTGAAACAACACGCTCGCTTGATCCCAATAGAAGCGCTCACTCCACACTTTGCCCGCCCTCATGCCTACTATGCTCACGACCACGATCTCGACTTTCTTGTTGGTTGGGGGGACGCCTGGCAGCACCCAGGGCATGGGGGTCGTGTGCTTGAATTGTATGTACAGTTCGTCCACGATGCGATCCACGCCGATGGTGCGCGATATGAGACGCATGTTCAAGCTCGGCGGCTGGCTTTTGAGGAAATACTCTGTATAGAAACGGGACAGTTCGTCCAGACCGCTACCGCCTGTTAGTGTAGGCGTGAAATTCACTGTCGGGGTCTGTATGTTAGTGTATGTATCGAGCACCTTTGCGACGCTGCGGGTGTGGTATTTGTGCTCGTTGTTTTCTTCCCACACGCGCTCGAGATCGACTTCTGCACCGAAGCCACGCCGCACTACGCTCAGACTGCGCGACCACGCAAGTGCATCGGCTACGGCGTCGTATTCGTCGAGGTCGCGCTCCGCAAAGCCCGGATCTACGCCTTCGTAGGTGAAGGCGGGATACTCGATCTTGCTCATCAGGCCGCCCGAGCCTATACCGGGAGTGATGCGCTTCTGCACCGTCCGTCGCTTGCCCTGTATACCGAGAGCTTCACTCCGGCGCGACACGCCGACTGTGGATTCCTCCTGCCCGGTGCCGAGCGCAAGATGCACGAGTACGCGATACGACGCCGAAAGCCGTTTCTTCGGGTCGGGAATGGTGGTCGGATAGTATGCGACGAGCGAGCACAGTTTCGATGTCGCCGCTTTGGGCTCCGAGTACACTTCTAGACACACCGACGCTGCATCCCCGAACGCTGCGACCCGTCAGCCGTCTATATTTCCCTTCACCGCGCCCATCACCGGTCACGTTACCTACGATGGCATAGCGCTCGCCGATGCTCATGGAGTCGCCCAGATGGTGCAACGTGTTCACGTACGCCTTGCCGCCCTTGCCCATGGGCACATACTTGACGACAAAGCCCTCGTCGCGCCATGCCTTGAGCGTCTCGACATCGAATTCCTCGTCCTCGGACGTGATGTAGAGCATGGGCGTGCTGTGGGTGAAGGACAGCCAGCCATTGCTGTTGGCGAGATATTGCAGCGCCATTATTACAACAATAATAGTGCGAGTCGAAAGTGTGGAGCGCGCGCGATGTCTTATGAGGGCAGGATTTGCGGTGGATCACAACGTCTACAACTATCGTGCGGGGTGCGATGAATCATGAATAATAGTGAATATCTAGAGGGAGAGGAGATGTGGGAGAGAGCAGAGCGAGGCGGAGGAGTAATGCCATCTTCGGCGCGGGCGGTCGGATAATATCTAATAATATTGGGGTGCTGACGAGGCTGGGCTGATTCCTCCCGTCCTCCCGTGTGCCATCACAAGCTGGATCCTGCTCCTGTTGCTGGTTTGCTGGTTTGCTGGTACGAGAGAGGGGTGGTGGGGTTCATATGCCTGGAACCGATGACGTAGCCAGTGAGGACGCTAGCACGCTTGCGGTTAGTGCATGGGGTAGCGACAATCCTCAACACCACGGCCATATCGTGACCTTGCTCGCTTACAGAGTGACGTGAATAGATAGTCCTTGCATTCTACATCTAGATCATATAAATCAACTCCCTTAGACAACGCCGTAAACAAATCCGTAAGTACATCCGTCATACATCCGTCATACATCCCTCGCACATCGGATCTTATTCCTCCAACCAGCCCGCCGTCATATTCCCCACCCCTTTGTCGCTCCCTGTCCTGGGATCCCCAATCGGCAACCCGCTCAAGTCCAACCCATGAAGCATGTAAATCTCCACATCCTCCGAGTGCACCCTCTTGTGATGCTCGTCCTCAGGTGGAGGATGTGCAGGAAGGACATACCACCGATCATCTGCCTTCCCACTCTGTGAGCCGTACGTGACTTTCAAGCATCCCTCGAAAGTCAACGACTTGGCCTTCTTTCCCTGCCCCTTGAACATATCACTGAAGACTGCAACTCCAAGAATGTGAAATGCACAGTCTGTGAAAGTGATGTTGACGTTCTCGAGGTCTTTGCAGAGCCACTGTACTGCGTGGAAGGAGCGGAATTTGAAGCCCTTGAAATTGAGCGCTTTGAGGTGGGAGAGCTTCAGATTGTACGTTTGGCCAATGGCCACCGTGTCCAGATAAACGCCCGGCTCCTGGTTCTCGATCGTGAGCGTTTCCAGCACGCTCATTGTTGTCTCGTTCGAGACCATGCAGAACAGGTCACGCTCAAGTGTCTTCGCCCAAATGGGCCCTATATACCCCTGCGAGTACCGTATCGTGAGGTGCTTCAAGCGGCTTCCAGCCGGTAGCAAATATGTTGGCTGATGTTTCCAGTAGCCCAGAATGCCGGATACGTACGAGTCCCAGACCACCGTGTCCAGCCTCATGAAGTTGCGCTCTTCGTTTTTGAAGCAGCTCTGCATCATGTCGTAGAATGAAGCCATGATTTCCATCATACCATGCTCGTAGCGGTTGTCTTCGTCACGCTCGGGCGCGCGGAATATGCGACCGCGGATGTCCCATATATCGTCGTTAAAGTCGTCTGTGCTTGCGATTGGGTCCAGGATTTCCGTCATCGGCGCGTCGACCATCTTGCCACACGGGCGCGGCTTCTGGAAGCCTTGATGCACCTTCAACGCTTTGAGCCCTGTAAACTCACGGATAAGAGGGTAGACCTTCGTGTGTAGTAACTCTGCGTTTCCGATAAGCCATTCGCCGTGGGCCTCGGTGAAAGCGGCATATCTTCGCGCTACGTTGTCGTGTTCTACTGTCGTTGCTGGCTTCCACATGGCGTGGTTGCGCTTTTTTGTGTATGGGCGCACTGGGCTGATCTCATCCCATTCTTTTGGCACCACATTCTCGAACGTCAGGGTGTGGACATGCCTGCTCCACTGCGGATTGACCGCAATCTCCTCCATCTTCATGAGACTTGAAGGGTGCATGAAGAAGTTCAGATTCTGGACCAGAAACTCTTCGCCCACGTTCGCCAGAGTCTTGGAAGCGAGGCGGAAGTTTTTGACGTTCTCGGGGTCGTCGAGGTGGGAACAGACCTCTAGTAGCATTTCGAAGGGTAGCGGCGGTTCCTTGGTCGGCGGCTTGGCCTTCGTCTGGTTCTTGAGGGTGGCGTTTGGTCGCTTCTTGATATTGTTGTCCTGGGCCTCAGCCTCGGTGATCATGGCGCCGTACATGTCCATATCATTTTTGATCTTCTTGGGGCCTTTGTGGTGGACGGAACGGCCTGCTTTGCGTTTGAAAGCCATACTTGCTGCGAGGAAGTACAAGCTGATGGTGGGGTTTGGTAGCTTATGTACGTTATACACAGCTTTGAGAGCTACGTGAGCGAGTCTGAGGTTGAGCTGTGCGACCTGCACCGACGAGAGAAGTAAAAGAGTGCGCGGTGAAGTGCGTGGTGAAGTGGACGAGAGCTGTGGGCTGCGTACTTGAGCTTGTGAGTTTTCTAAGGTATAGCTCGGGTGGTAGTCGAAGGCAGTGTACAGAGTGGAAGAGTGAGGGTGCAGGAATAGAATTACGGACAAGAGGGTTGAGCTAAATACGGGCAGTCATAAAATGAGTGAGGTTGTGCGCTATGCCGGCTTTGGCTAGCGGTTTCCATATTAGGTATAGTACCTTTCCGACCAACATAAAATGCTTTTTACGATGCATTTTTAACATGCCGTCACCTCAACAGGGAAAGCTCGTCCATACGCAACAGATGTGATGACTTCTTTTATCCATTTTAAGATGCCGTCCCAGCGACAGGGAAAAATGGTGGGTCCCTAACAGACAAAATGCATTATACATTGTATTTTAAAATCCCGTCACCTCAACAGGGAAAAAATCGTTGGTACCAAATAGATAAAATGCCTTCTTACACAGCCGTACAAAGCACTTTTTTTCAACCGCACTTTGATTGGTAGCGGCCGGTTAACGTGTTGAGATCTAAAAAACATGTCATAGCCACGGGAGCAGCGTGGTGAAGACCTAGCTGTTTATTGGATAGCCGGACGCTACTCTGCTTTTTTAGTCCAGGACATCCAAATCTGTTCTGGAACAGTATTATATAGTGAATGGAACCGATTGATGGCGTCTAAGATATATGCGCTGACAATAGGACCTGCGCTGGGCTCCAAATGGAATGGCCATGAAGAACGAAAAAGGCCTTCCTTATTGATCGCTTAGATGTATAAGATACATTTAACCCCAGAACATTGACAACGTCTACAATACATCGTGCTGTTCTATGTCCCTATCCACCCATGGATCCAATTTATATCCTGCTATGAAATGCGCTAGTCCCAACAAGGAAGCAACTGTGAAGACCAGATGACTAGGAGCAACTGTTTGCTCTGCCTACCTGCCGGCATCACTCTGGTACCTGCTGGTTCTTGAGCCTCTGGTCCCATGTATCAAATCTTTTGTTGTCTTCCGCCAAGCACTTGCGGTACGTTTCCCACCAACGGCTGTTGCTCCGTCGCGGGAACATGTTCCAATGCACCATAGAATCTTCCTCCGTATCCTTGAGATCAAGCCGTGCGTAAGATTTTGCCCGAAACCCAGTACCGTCGTATTCCGAGCGCTTCAATAAAAGTCTTTGGCCGATCCTGGTCTCATCATCACCCACTCCTCGTGTGGCGAGCACTGTTGCCGAAACCATCACGACGACCGTCAGTAACTGAATCAGAAAACTCGACATGCCAAGGGCGACAACTTGACATCCAAACGTAAGCCATCCAAGTCCGCGGACCGTGTCGTAGAATTTGCGATGCGTTGTTCGTGGCTCCGTCAACAGGCAATTGATGATCACGGAACGACTTGTGCGGATGGTAACACCCTGTCCAGTTGGCATTGTCAAGAAAACTTTGACCGGTTCACAGTCGGTTTTTTCGGCTTCCTCTGCAGCGTCGTCCAGCGTGTCCTTGCACATTTCGATAACAATCTTTCGCACGAAACATGAAAAGAGCATGCACAGTGAGTTTCCCAAACCCCACCAGTCGTGGCCAAGAATCGATATCAAGATCGGCGGCAGGACGACGCAAAGCCCGATCGTGTAAGCGAGTGCAGCGGCAGCGGGTCGTCGAGGACGTTTTGTGATTGTTATCTCGATGGTACTCTTAGACGGTGTGAGATCTTGACAAAGTAGCCACCGGGCAAACCAGCCAGCCAGATCTGTCGCAATGATGCCGTCGGTAATGTTGTAGAGCACAAATCCGGGGATAGGCTCGGCGAATTTATTCCCGGCAATCACAAAGGTGCCCAACAGTGGAAGCATGTCTGTGATGCAGCTATAAGTCATCCGACCAATATAGGTGTTGACTTGGTCGGCGCCTAGCATCGTGACCATACCCAGTGCATCGATCTGGAGGGGTGCCCATGATAGGACGAAAGGAGATAGAGCCATCGCAGGAAGAAAGAGGAAGTGTAGAAAGCTTCAATTGCTTAACGAATTGAGAAATATACCAAAACCGAACACCAATGCCGAGTAATAAAGGTAATGGTCGAGCTGGTAGATGCCTAAAGTCTGGCTGTGCTGGCATAGTGACTCGGCGCTGACGGGGTTGCGCCACCTACCTCCTACTCTTTTTGTACTTTTACCCTCCTGGGGCCTGTATATTGTGGGGCTAAAATACGCCACAACTGCAAAGCTCTACTTCTCCTCACTCACCGGTATCTCCCTCGAGGCTCACACCTAAGGTAGATACCCAAGGTACCCAAAGCACCCGGCCCTGGAGGACTTTCTATCATCATCGAACTGTTTTCGGATAAGGGCTCTCGTCATGAAACCTTTTTTGATGTCATCTGACTCGTTGCACCGCCCTCTCGAAGTTCCGATACTTTCCGCTGGTCCTGTTGCATTCGACAACATTTATTCTTTTCCAAAGGAGCAAGGCTGGACTCAAAGAACCATCGGGGAATGGCAAGACCTTTTTCTTCGCCCCACCAAGGAGTTTCAAGCCTTTCTGCAAACCTGGCTATTTTTTGGACCGTTGGCTTCCCTGACCGACGATCCTTCAGTGTTTACGAAATTCTTCGATCAACGCAACTCCCCACGCACACGGCAACCTTTGGAAGCCTTTTGTTCTCTAGCAGAAAAATTGGTTTCCGACCTACAGTCCCAGTCGGATGGCTGGGTCGCATGGCTTCAATGGAAGCGAAATCACCTCGACCCAGCCGTCGCCATGCACAACAGATTCGCATTTGTCGATACCGAAGAGCAAATGGTCGATTTATCGCTCCTTCAATCCGAGCGAGATCTAGCCACTTTCATAATGAATCCTAGGGATCGGGATCCGCGAGACCCATCTGATATCGTGGCCACAGCAATCCTTCTCGAACATCTTCAAAATACCTCTATTGTGGCCGTTTTCTCCCCCATGAACGTTGACATACCAGAAGCCCTATCGCATGTTCCGACAAAAATGTACAATGCCAACATCATGTGGAATATCCTAAGGGAAGACGGTTGGTGCCCCTTCGAAATCGAGGCCATGTCGAGATGCTTGTCGACCGGTGCTTTGCATTTTATGAGCACCACGCGGAGACCTGACGATACCAAGCCGCATAATATGATCAGGATACGCAGTCAGCAAAAGGAGAGTAACAGCAGTCGATTAGGCCAGCTAAGCTTATCGGAAGGGGAAAAGCTATGCACTCCCTACAACTGTTCGATACGACAAATTCCAAACGACAACTACGAGACCGTTCATTGTTCCGATTGCCTCGGATGCTTTGATGTTGAAGCAGATGCCAATGAACTGGAAGCTATTCTCCTTAGAGACGACCAGAGCATACCGCTCATCATGTCCATAGACCCCGAAGATCAATCCAAGACCATCCACATGGTAGCATCGCAACCCGATGTTGCTTACGTGTCCATATCTCATGTATGGTCCGATGGCCTAGGCAACCCAAAGAGAAACGCTATCCCTCACTGCCAACTATTGAGGTTAAGCAAGATGGTCCGGAGTTTAGGAGGTGAGAATAAGAATACCGTTCTCTTCTGGTTCGATACGATTTGCGTCCCACCAGATGGCACGGGAAAGGACAAAGTACAAGAGCTTGCGATGGAGCGCATGCGACAAACGTACGAGTCAGCCAATGCAGTTATTGTGCTAGACAAATGGCTTCTGTCCAGTAAGGCTATTGGAACCAGCGACGCCGAACTGATCCTGAGAATTTCATTTTCTGTCTGGAACCGCCGACTCTGGACGTATCAAGAAGCGGCCCTGGCGCGTACCCTGTATTTCCATTTCCAAGACAGCATATTCAATATGGATGAAGCGTTCTTTCGCCTATGCGAATCCGAAGACCGTGTCATGACTGATACTTTAATGGGCGATATCTACAAACGCTACATGAGTCTGCGTACATTCAAGTGGCATGGGAAGTCATTAGCAACCAAGCTCAAGGTAATTATCGATGCTTGCATGTTGCGTGCGACCAGTGTCCACACTGACGAAGCACTCTGTCTTGGCGCATTGCTCAATCTCGACATGGCACAGATATTGGAAGCCCCACCGCAAGCACGAATGCAGAAGCTTTTTAGCCTGCTTCCGCCCTCGGAAGTTCCCATCAATATCCTTCAATTCTCGGATACCCTGCCAACGCAAGCCTTCCGTTGGGCTCCGCGCACTCTCTTGGCTTCCAACTGGAACTTGAAATCTGACATGAACTTTGGCACCCACTACTGGGATGAAGAGCCCATTTGTGGCACTGTGGCTGATGCAGGTTTCCGCGTGAAAGTGCAGGGACTGGTGTTTAAAAGTCACTATCCCCTTGGGGCTGAGTTCTATGTTGCGGATAATTACGACAATTGGTTCAACATCAAAACCTATCTTATACCTGGAGAGAATACATCACCTTCCAAACAAGACATCAACGGAGTCATACACGACAAACTCAAATGGAAAAACCCAAAGTCTACAGTCTCTTCCGTAGTCTTCATCCCATTCTCGCTGAAAGGATTTGCGACCCAAATATTCCACGAGCACCCCGAGGACGAAGATGAAGCTGACTTGGACGCCATGTCGTGTTTTGGCATGCTGGGACTCGTTGAGGGGGAGACTGACTCTGGGGATTCATTTGTACGAAAGATTTGCCCCGCTTCGTTTCTCAAAATGACAAGTGGTAATGCGGGCGAGAATCTCGCGAGCCTCTATATAGCGGGTATGATGTTTGGTATTGATACGGGACGTTCAGCCCATGGAAGCATAGTCGGATGGGGCGGAGACAGGGACGTGTTTCTTATGAGTCGTGGGTCCTGGACAGAAGCAAATTGGTGTATAGATTGAACGAGTTGGGTTGCGTACGTTGTTCACGAAGTGAGAGATGTGATGGGGTATCGACCGAGATTCTGGGATATAGGCTGGCAATATAGGTAGGTAACAATGATGTGTTGTATGTTTATTGTTGAAGCCAGCTGCTGTAATCACCAGCAGCAATTTCTCTGCAAGAGCAATTGGCAGCAGCGGAGGTTCAATGTTTATTGGGATGATCACGTGAACGGACTAGCGTTGTCTAGATAGTCTGGCCTTTCGCCGTCGTCTATTCTACAATCTTAGACTTCACTATTCAGTCTGACTAGATCTTACCAGGATTAATATTGTGTGTCAGGCGGAGAATTGCCCATATGCAGTAAGACACCGCTTACTATCCCAGGGTAATCCACAACGTCCAGGCCCTAATTGGCCATTACTGATAATGGAATGTTTGGCTAACGACACCAATGCACAAGCGGTATAGAACAATGATGACAAAAATTTCATCAAAGAGTGGAGAGAATAGCCGCTGGAAGCGCTGAGTTTGAATGGAAAGGATAAAGGCAATGACACCCCATCCCCATTCCCCGATTCTGATAGCTTTATCACCAAACGAGCAACCATTCACCATGGCATCTGAGGGGGTTCTCACAGCGGGCTTAAAATTTCTACTACCGTTTGTGCCCCTGATCCTTGTTGGATACTATGTTTATACTGCGTTTCAGGCGTGGCTGCGTCTGCGTCACATCCCCGGGCCTTTCCTGGGCAAATTCTCCTACTGGTTCATGATCAGGACTCAAGCGAGCGGAAAGCAGCATCAGCGGTACCGAGATGCAGACCGAAAATATGGTACGCTTCGGTTAAATTGGTGCAGAGATAGAGCGAGAGAGTAGCTGACGAAGAATCAATGTAGGCTCGGTCGTGCGTATCGGGCCGAATGAACTCACCACCAGTGACCCGGAGCTGATACGGCGCATGAGTTCTGCGCGGTCTACATATAAACGATCGGATTGGTATCTTGGTATGCGTGTAGATCCGCATGCTGATAACATACTATCTGAACTGGACGTTGACACGCATGACAAACGGCGAGCCAAGATGGCTGGTGCCTATGCTGGCAAAGAGAATCCGCAACTGGAGAAGGATTTCGACGACCAGATTGTTTCGTGGGTGAATCTTATCAGGACTAAGTACATCTCAAAGGGCGAGTCGTTGAAGCCCATGGACATTGCTCTTCAAGCGCAATATTTCACTCTCGACGTTATTACCAGTTTGGCGTATGGCAGAGCTTTTGGATATCTCGCCAGAGACGAAGATATATACGATTACATCAAGCTCGCAGATCAGTTTATATCAACGGCTGCCCCAATCGTCGGCGTAGCACCAGTTCATACGTTCCTGTACCGAAGCGGTCTGATTTTCAAGATTGCTCCGAGTCCAGCAGATCCAACAGGTTTTGGAAGATTGATGTCAGAAGCAACAACTGCGGTCGGAGCGCGGTTCCAACCCGATGCAAAAGAGCGACATGATATGATCGGTGCTTTTGTGAGAAACGGTATCCCTCAGAAGCAGATCGAAGCCGAACTCCTAATACAGATCATTGCCGGATCCGACACAACCGCTTCAGCTATCCGTAGCACGCTTCTGCGCCTCCTGACTTCCCCTCGTGTCCTTTCCAAACTCAGGGCCGAGATAGACGCAGCCGTGGCAGATGGGAAGGCTTCAAACCCGATTCAGCAGAAAGAGTCGAAGGAGTTGCCGTATCTCCAAGCTGTTGTAAAGGAAGGTCTTCGTTTCAACCCTCCCTTCTTAGGCCAGGTCGCTAAAGAGGTTCCCCCTGGCGGTGACACATTTAATGGAATCCATCTCCCAGCTGGTACACGCATTGGTCATAATGTCTATGCTTTGAGTCGCCAACCCGTTTTCGGGGCAGACGGCGATATCTTCCGTCCTGAACGTTGGCTCGAGGCTGAACCGGATACGCGGCGCGAGATGGAGAGAACGCTTGATCTTATTTTTGGTTATGGACGGTGGAGCTGTATGGGCAAGAACGTGGCTTATCTTGAAATGGATAAAGTATACTTTGAGGTATGAAATCCCGTCCACTTGAAGCAAGTTTAAGGACTAATTTGGGAATACTTTATAGCTTCTCCGCCACTTCGATTTCGATATTGTCAACGCTGAGAAGCCATGGAAGAGCCAGAATTTCAACATATGGTTGCAGCATGAGTTCTTCGTTAGGGTGATGGAGAGGAATGTACTATAGATAAAGTATATACAGTAAATTTATTTCAGCTACAGAATCTGGAAGTGCTCACCCACTTCGAACTGAGGACATCACCCTTCCAAAGATCGGTAGCCTCCAGTGACTATCATATGTTCCCAGCCCTTCCGTTCTACTCTTTTCTGTGAAGATGAATCGTGTTCACGTGCTTATTGTCCTTGTCTAATTCAAAAGCTGTATAGTGCTTGCGCTTGTCGTTGTCACTCGGATGCTCAGACTCTCGTTTCAAATGGTTAGCATATTGCCAGTCTGTATTAGGAGATAGTCTATGTAACTTACTTCATTGCAACTTTAGCAGTTGTAGGTTGGAGCTTGTCAAAGTAGTCATCGACCAGACTAACAAATTCCTGCTTGACATTGTCGGCAGGATAGCCTGCGGGACGGGTCCAAGCGGTCGTCTTCTCCACGTACTCGACCATGATGGTTTTTGCGCCCTTGGTCACGGTTTGGATCGCCTGGCCTGAAAGATATCTCGCGTTCATGTCTGTAACGGGATTGACTTCAGGTTCCGAAGAGAAGAAATGTATTTGAAAACTGGTGTAAGATAGATGGCAACTGTGGGTGGTATGGTATGAAAGATGGAGGCGGCGAGGTGCAGGCATTTGTAAGTGAACATGTGTCCTTATTGTATCCTGTTGGTATTGTACTTCAATTGTGTTTCGATTGTGTTTGTATTCTGCTTGTATTCTGCTTGTATTCTGCTCCGTTGGTATTGTGTTTGGGCAGCTCGTGCTGTGATTGGTTGGGTTGGCCAGGTGCAAGGGAGCTAAATTAGCGTCCGCCGCGGCAAATCAGGCACCACCGCACCCTCTTCTCGATCGAGTCTTGGTCACAATATCAACCACATTCACGGCCTTGGTAGAAAATTATTGCGCCCGATGCTATCACGACACTCTGTCTTGTTGGCTATTCGCGCTTGCAGAAGCCGGGCACAACTAAATCTCACCACGTCGCGACTCCCAAACTGGATACCGACTTCACCAAAATCACCAACCGTCGTCCAGACCGCGCTTTCTCACAATTCAAGCACAATGTTGTCTCCCCTCGCAAACCCAAAGGAGTACATTAGCCAGTCTGGTTGCCATTATAATGTCGACCAGGTGATTCAGGAAGAAACATCTCCTTTCCGTCGGGTTTACTCTGCTACGCAAGTGAATCTAGTCCTCGCAATTATATGTTTACTTACTTTATCTCCAGGGCCAACAACGAAAAGTTCATACTGAAGTATGTCCACGAAGATAATCTTGAGGACCTTCAAGACCTGAAAGGCAGGCTACGCGGAACTAACTATGTTCGCCTTGTCAAAGACACCATCCCTGAGGAGTCCATGTTCGTTTTCCAGTACTTTACCGATCATCTCCTCCGCCTCGCCCAGAAAGACCTGCCCCTCGCATTGACAAAAAGGATCCTGAAAGATGCACTTCGCGGAATCGTGGAACTCCATGATCGGGATATTGTCCACACGGGTAGCTTGCACCCTTCTGCCGAGTAATGGGCAGTGACTTACTTTAAGCAGATATCAAGGCAGACAATATTCTGATCAACTGGAACGAAGACCAGGATGGAATAGGTATCGAACGAGTCCAGATCGCGGATCTTGAAGATGCTGTATATGTCCCTCCTGGACAAAATATAGTTGGTCTACAGGCAGGTAACTGGATGTGGAGGAGTCCCGAAGCACACGTGCGTGGACCGATAAACAAACCGTCTGACATCTTCTCTTTCGCCCTTGTTGTAAGTTTCTACGCATATAAACTCTTGGATTTTGACACTTTTGCTTACCGTTGTCATCATTTAGTGCATCCACGCAGTACACAAACGCGTCATCTTTGCCGTTGGGGAAGAAGAGCTGGTAGGAAATCTGAATCGCGAGGCCACAGTAGTCGCACGCCAAATGTCGTACTTTGCAGATCGGGAGGGACTGTGTGCATTCCTGGATCACATTGGCGACAATCCTTGGGTTCCCCTCCTTGAAGCAGCTCGGGATGGTGCCTTCAAAAAAGATAAACCGCGAAGACTGTTTTCTCTTCTTGGGAGCGTTGATGAGGATTTCGAAAACCTTGTTTATGCTATGGCGAATTTCGATCCAGCGAAGAGGATTACAGCACGCGAGGCATTGGCACATAAGTGGTTTGATGGAGTTTGAGGTGCTGCAGGAGAGGTTAAGTCAGTCCTAGAGCCTGGATGGCAACTTCCCAAGGTATCTTCATTAACGTCAAGGCCCACAACCTGTGCGAGCAAGCTCAAGACATATATAAGAACTGTTGCATCACGGAAACAGTATCAATCATGACAACCCTGAATAAAGTACAAAAGATGTTCCATTATTCGGACCTTCTTGTCCAGTAGAGCTTAAACAAATTTGCTGGGTTTTGTAGGAATTGAGAAACTACTCGTGCTGCGCGGTCATAGTATTGGTTGGACAGAACCCTGCGGGATCCTTGATCTGACCCGACAGCGTGGGTGTTTGAAAGGTGAACAGACAGGATAATCTGCTCGATTAGGAAATTGGTTGAAGTTGTAAGCTATGTATTCCACGCAGGATGCAGGATGCAGGATGCTGACGCCCAGGAAGAACCTTGGAAGCAACAATCTCACGACGGAGCGCCATAAAAACGTGGGCACCAGGTCTGAACGATCAATCTGCACGACATCGACGACACTAGGTGATCTGTGATGCTTACTGCATGGTTATCGGAGTATCCAAGATGTCGGATTTGGGGTGCATGGGTGAAGCTTATATAAGTGCGTGCGAGATAACCAAACTTTGTTTCAGAATCCGACGTCGCCATCTGACTGAGTTCATAGATGGTTGTGAAAGCAGTCGCATTGAGTCTGATACCAAACTTCCCATAACATAATCCCTCCGATACAAACACCCCAAGTTGTAGCGTGACTGCAGCTAGACCACGTTTCCATCCACAATTCTCTTCGATCTCGATCGTCAAAGCCGTATTCCGCGCCGTGTCCGAGCAGTGCGCCTATTAGGCGGGACTGTGAGCAAATCAAAAGGGAAAAGGACCGAACGTAAATCCCTATGCCATGTCAGCCTTATAGGCTACTACGTGGTCGAACTCGCCCTCAAAACACTCTGCCACCACCTCTTCCTCTATCCTTGTACGCCGCATTTAAGACAACGGACCGGCTTTTTTCCCGCTTCGACTTTGCCATGATACTTTCAATAACTCTCATGGACGCCGGCGTGCACTTATGCATTGCTAACCTCAACTTCTCTCAAGTTCGCCCATCCCCCCATCTTCTGCTGTCCAAACTTGCCCCCGCTCCACCTTCTAGAGATCGGAACTTAACCGCCTTGAGTACCTTCCCGCCTTCATAGTTCATCACCTGCTGTCGCTGACGCATCTGATCTTCCACCTATCCGCTGCCGCCCTGCCACTGTAACCTATCGACCTGACCTACATCTCTCTGGCAAGAGAGATCTAGCAAATGCTTTAGGACTATCATACCACGTAGTAAGGAACATGATAGTAGGTGTAATTGTATTAAATTAGTACCAAAAATTGTCAAATATGTAGCAGAAGAGAAATTTTCGTCCAAGGTAGACATAGCAGGCAGAACCGAAGAAGAGCAATCGTATTTCCTTGATGTGCAATAACGAATTGCCGCGAGTAGTACACCAGCGTACTATTAATTTACGACACCCGTCCATTGGTCTTTTTCGCCATGGGCTAGGGTTCCAGCGTTCCCACCCAATCACCAGACTCCGTTTTCAATTTCTAATTTCATTAACGTTCGTCGAAGTCACCGAAAACTGTGTCTCCTTCATGATCTTCCTCTGGCTATCACTGTCGCTGTTATCGGCGTCGTCATTGGCTAAAGTGTCCAGCATGATCCCCCCGGCCAAGCGCGACGGAGCTGGCCTCGACCCTGACCGGTATGCGTTGCCGCTCGACGGACCCGGAGTGTTGGAGCTTGTGGTGACTCGGATTCGAAGGGAAAGAAGAGGACGAAGTGCCGGGAGCGAGCCGGCGATGATTCCGATACCCTCTTCTGTTATGGACCAGAAACCGATTTTTCCGGTGCCGTATATGAACTCGCCAGGGTCGCTGTAGAGGGTGAGGAACTTGAGACGAACAATTGTTGCACATGAGGCACTAGAGAGGAAGTCAGCGAGGAAAACACCTGGATCTTTTGGATTTCTTACAATGAGGCAAGTGCGAGCATGACAGCGACCGAACCCTTCACCTTGCCTTTCTGAAACGTCGCAAGCCCAAGTCAGCATAGATTCTTGGAATGCAGGGGGAACAGAGTTAATGGACTTACCATCTGCACATTCCATAGTAAAACGGCCGGCAATATTGAAAGACTGAAATCAGTCGTGATCTCGATGGCCGAAAAGAACAAGCTGACGTCCGTGTTCAGCTGGAGATTGCACACTCCCTCGGATTCACCCCACAAGGTGCTGACTGGATGGCCTGAATGTTTATCAGTAACAGAAATTTCGCGTAGTGGCTCTATCACACATACAGACGTTTGCAATGCCGATGCAAAAAACGAGACCGGTAGTGATGGTGGCGCCGATTAGTGCCCATAGAGCGATTTCGAACGGCCGACGAGAAGTGGCGATTCGCAATAGGGTAACCGCAACGCTGATTTTGATGAACATGGCGCCAGCAGCGTAAAAGTATTCTGCTATATAAAAAAGCTAAAGATGATGAGTTCTGGGTCTCGTGAAGTGCCATTAAGGGGTCGGAGAGACATACTTTGACACCTTTCGCCATTGTCACTTCTCAACGTTAGTATACGAAGTTCATGCATCTCGAAGACTGGAGCTTACAGGGAGGTAGGTCAGCAGGATGCTGCCCAGCGCCATGGAATGAGCAGACAATACACAAGGTTGCTGTGACGGAGAAAAGAAGCTAAAACCATACATTAGCTTGCCCGTTCGCTGGTTCATTGGATGCACACGTACGATCCCGAGAAGCATGAAGTAGTCATCCATTCCCCACGCCTTTCTCCATACTCGTACCCCAACACGCATCAAGAAGGTGATCCATGACAACGCAAGCAGGACGATAGCGCCATATAGAAGCGGTACTCCATCTCCAGCTACATCGACGGTCTCGACAGCGCCCATGTGTGCAACCCAGTCAATGGGGTGTATCAGACAGGGAACTGAATAAGATAGGTCGAGTGAGGGCCTGTTCGGTGGTGCGATATGGACGCTCTAGATGGCTGAATAATCGATATTCAGGCGAAAGAGATGTCGGGCTCGGTGGGTTCGGGATTACATAGATGGAGCGGTTGTGGAGTACTAGATTATAGACGAAGTGAAGAGAGGGACAACCAGATCGCGAGAGACATGGTCGGATGATTGTGAGAGATGTAACCCGTGAAATTGAACCCCCTACCTACAAAATCCTGGCTATCGCATATCTTTTCCAGATTCGAGCTGACATGTCCCTAACAGCAGCCTTCATGAAACACTTCCTTGAAAGTCCCACATATTTCCTGGGGAACCAGTAGTAGCTCGAGGTGGATGTTGGGGCCGACTCGCCGAATAATGCTGAAAGCAAGCTCAGAACTTTCTACAGTCCCTCCTCCCCGGTCCAGATCTCTAGTGCCAACTTCGCTCTCGGTCTCGCACGTGGCTAACGGTTCACTTCTTGATGGATCCATCTATTATTGATATTCGCTTACTGCTGCCCTATAAGAATCTACATTTTCATTATACTTTTGGAGTATTGAAACCCTATCGAGTACAAGGGTGGAGCATGAACGGGTTGCCCCCTCCCCCTGTCGCCCTTAGCGTCTTGGCCGAAAAGACGGCCGATTTCTCAACTCTCTGAGAGTCAATTTTGACGATTTCTGTACGATTTCGAGCTCAATTCTGCTGATTTTTGAAGTTGATAGTAGGAAGGATAGTCAAATTGATCAATAGACGCGTAGAAATGGGCGTTTTAGCTCGGATCAACTGTTGATCCGGCCGTGCTGACGTAGGATTGTTGTGATTCCAAGAAGACGCGTGATTTCTTAACACTCTCTGTACCCTCACTGCCTCTGTACACGTTTAGTTATTG
>MU006782.1:1622257-1695080 GCA_010093635.1 Massarina eburnea CBS 473.64
TCAGAGAGTTGAGAAATCGGCCGTCTTTTCGGCCAAGACGCTAAGGGCGACAGGGGGAGGGGGCAACCCGTTCATGCTCCACCCTTGTATTGTACTATCGGTTCGGATCCTTGTTCATCGCATGCCGGACAGCGCTGTCAAATAACCCAGACCGACCTCCGCGGGAAACAATAGCGGTGTGCGGCTTTTGTGCCGTGAGTAGTCTTTCCGCCGAAGGAGATGTTTCGGGCCCCAGCACGATACTTAACAATGCGAACCCTTGCGTCTCCCAAGAATCCCAGAATCCTATTGTCCTTTTGTGAATCTTGCTCGAGCTCCTCACTATCCCTTTTCAAATTCAAATCACGAACATGACATCTTTCCAGATCAATGACGGAGACCTTGAGGGCTTCAAGGGCAAGGTTGCTGTCATTACAGGTACGTCTTGCTAATGCAATTAATATTCAGGGTTAGAGCTGACGTCCTCGCAGGTGGTTCGTCTGGTATCGGCCTTGCTACGGTCGAACTGCTCGCATCCCTCGGCGCATTAGTCGTCAGCGGCGACATTCAACCGCCCCCGAAGACTGGCGAATTCCTCTTCGTCCAAACCGATGTCAGGAGCTGGGCCGGCGTTACCAAGCTTTTCAAAACAGCAAAGGAAAAGCATGGCAAGATCGACTTTGTGTTCGCCAACGCTGGAATCGGCCCGCGCGCCAATTATCTAGCCCTCGAGGTCGACGAGAGTGGCGATCCGAAGGAGCCAAACCGAGACACCTTGGACATCAACCTGAAGAGCGTCATCGATACCGCTACACTGGCTGCGCATTACATCAAGGACCAGCCCGAAGGCGGATCTATCGTTCTCATGGGATCCAGCACGGGCTTGCATCCCGTACGCGCTGTCGATTACTGTAAGTGATCAAGTCGCCATCCACGTCCACATGTCCGACATCTCCCGCTGACAAGATCTCTAGCAACGGCTAAATCCGGTGTTCTCGGCTTCGGTCGTAGCTTCGCGAAATTGGTCGAAGTCGCTGGCCTCCCCATACGCGTCAACACTCTCGCCCCCTCATGGACGGATACGCAAGTGCTGCCAGATCTGAAGACTCTTCTATCTGCGGTCTCCCAAAGCTTCCAGCCCACTTCCGTGGTCGCTCGCGCCGCGGCTTACCTGTTGGTCAACAAGTCTAGACATGGAGACGTCATCTTCGTTTGCGATGGAAAGTACACGGAGATCGAGAAGGCAATACTTGCGCCAGCGTACGAGACTATAAAGGGAGATACGCTCAGCGATGACGCTGTTTTGGCCAAGGTGATGGCGCTGGGCACTTAGAACGGCGCGGTTATGAAGCTATGTGTCCGCAGGGCTCATGATGAAATGAATTTAGATGGAATTAGAGCACGGTCGCAAACCAACGCTTGCATATATATGGTCTGAATTCCAGTAAGACTTAAAATCGATCATTGAAGATATAAAAGATCTCGTACCCAAGTGTTGCAAAGATTGAGAAGTCGAACTGAGCCCCTCATAGTGACTGAGTGGTAGTCCGTGAAAGATTGCGCCGATGCGGTGACAAATCTGCTACCCTCGGATACTGTTTCTCGGTCGTTTTCGACTTAAAGGAGTTCGAAAAAGGCTGTTAGAGCGGTGAAGATGGTTGTCGCAAATCGGACGTAGTTCAGATGTCCCCGTCTTGCTCGTTGGTCACTTGAAGTTATTAGTGGAAGTATCGTTGACAATTATGAGTGTTGCACCCTTAAGACTTTCGCCGTATAGGATACTTGTAATAGTGCCATGATATGGAAACTGCACGACCTAGAAAACCGGCGATAGAGCAGTACATAGAGAAAGACGGGAGTGTACTGCGCCGCATCGTATTCCTGCAAGTTTATGAATATCCATCATAACGGTTCTGCCGTATTCAACTGTTACGCACCGCTTGAACATTGCTTTTTTAATATCAAGACAGCCACTTTATCGTATGCCAAAATTGCAGTTTCGTGGGCCGCGTACTGGACAACAGTGTTCGTGAAAGATACGAGCGGACCGACCAAAACGGAGTGTGATAATAGAACGCATGATTGGTAAATCGGTGTGGAAATTTGTGTATAGTTCGAAGGTTCATTGGGTATGGAATAAAGTGGTACTCAGAGCCATGCTTACATCTTTGCTTTCTTCATCATTCACGTTGAACTACAGCGCCATACATCTTCTGCTTGTCAATTCATGACAATATGACCCATTCGCACGATCGAGTACGTCCGGATGCATCTAATCGCGGGCCACTGGTGAATGTTATCAATTGGATTCTTCTTGTTGTTATGTGTTTATCGGCCCTACTCAAGGTCCTCTCAAAATGGATTTTGGTACGGAAGTTCCAATATGACGATGCGTTCACTGTGCTCTCCATGGTAAGCTACGCAGTGCAGACTCCTCCTCATCGAAACGAACCTTAACAAACACTACAACATAGCTCTTTGCCACAGCCTGCGGAGTTGCTATTACATTCCAGGTCTCTGCAGGACTCGGACGGCACAAAAGTACGCTGTCGCAGGATGGTCTGATGCAATACCAAAAGGCTGCGTATACATCGCAGCTGATGTATACACTTTCTCTAGGATTCGCCAAACAAACAGTTCTGCAGCTTTTTGCACTGCTTCTCCGCGACAATGAGCGCATTCGACGTGTATATGCTGTTTCGATCACAAACGCGATCTCAACTATTGTTCTCCTATTATGTGTTGCGTTTCAGTGCTCGACGTCGACTTTATGGGCGATACACTCGACGCGATGTTTTGATCAGGTCAGTCCGTCTATCCTGACTGTAACCAAACGACAGTAGCATACTGATGAGAAATCGAGGCCGCTCTCTGGAAAGCCTTCGCAGTGATCGACATCCTCATGATCGTTGCGATAACCGTCCTAGCCCACTTTATCGTCTACGCCTTACATATGCCGCTGAAGGTCAAGATCAAAATTCTGATCTCATTCTGTTCAGGAGTTGGGTAAGAGGAAATAAGCCTATCTTTCAATTGAGGACCAAGCTTACAAATGAACAGCCTCATCCCACTCATTGTCCTCCGCCTCGTCTACGTTCTCGACAAACACGGCTCTAGCGATCCTACTTATGACGATTTCTCGCCCACGATCCTCATGTTAGTGTACGTATACAGTACCGTGGTGTTCGCTAGCATCCCGTTTCTCAAACCTGTTCTCAGGGGGATCCCGAGCGGCCTTATGGTTGCAGACATACGATCTATAGCGCCAGTGGGAAACGAACGGTTCCTGTTTAGTACAGCCGAGTCGACGCGTTCGAGAAATCACTACGGTATGAGGCGATTCAAGGAACGGGGTGACTCACAGGAGAGAATCATTATGCGAACGAAGGAAGTACATATTGAGGTCAGCGCACCAAGATCCATACACGAAGGCCTGTCAGGTAGATAATTTGGTTTTGCTATAGTTACAAGTACGATGTTTCAGAAAGTGTTGTGCGGAGGCCTAAACCTTCGCCGGTCGCTTCATCCACCACATACGCTGTTTGCGATATCCTGCATACTTCTCTGGGACGGGGCATTCATAGTTTTCGAGAACTACAAACCCCTCTTATTCGTAGAGACCGCGTCCGTAGTCTCCAGCCTCTACAACAGACTTGATATCCTTGTTAGTTCCAGTTTGCATCCGCTATCACTGATTCAAGATGGCAAAAACCTACATCAACACCCAGTTTGTCTGCTACTTAGTACTGCAGTTCCCCATTTCACCAACAGTCGGCCCGCGCCCTGGCGCTGATGCTTAGTCAACTATAAGCAGATCGAGAACTGTTTCTGACGTGAGTGTGGTGCGGCCCAACGGATTCATAGGGCTAAATGAGGCACTTACCAGCTAGATTACCTTTCGATTCCCGTATCGCCTTGAACCTTGGAACGACGTTCCCATCGAATAGGCATCGTGCGAAATCCTTCTCCTCAGCCATTGCCCAGTAATCGCCAGTGAGCTCAGGCTTATCCGGAACAAATCTGTCGTATATGATCCATTTTCCGCCCGCAATCATATCGTCGGCATAATTGCCCGAATGGTAGATTTGATCCAGCGGGCGAAGTGTTGCAGTAGTAAAGTGGTTGTGAAGCCGTTGGAGGAAGCTTGGACTACATATTCGAAACAGAGCTTGTTCATTATACGAGCTGAGATTTGATATTCTTTATCGGCACGGTTCGTGGAACGCGGCCTTCGGTATGAGAAAACCCTGGAGACGGGAGTGGCTCTATCAAAGATCCCGACACATGTTATCATACGATACAGATATGTGTTGAGTACAGGCAACTAAGAGCCCATGGGATGCCCCCCTACAGATAGGTCTACGTACCACCCGTATGTGAATCTCGTACGATATTGTAAAGGTTGAGTACTGGAATGGGAGATACTCTCCGGATCGTACGTATGGCCACGGTAATAAATTTACACTAACACATGTGCCGTACTTGTACACATATGTGGCGCAAGGGAGGACCACAGTGTCGGTATGCATGCAGGGCCATTACGGCTCGTTATTTGCAGCTTAAGCGACGACATGGATGCACGTTTATCATATGTATGTACCGTAATAACACGAATGTTCTCGCCGCTTGGTCGCAGTTCGTGTAACGAGCCTCTAGGCCACGCTCAGGGTTCTCACAAGCCCCGTCTCCGGCCCGCTGCGATCGGACGACCATCATCCAGTCAAATAAGTTCAATCCTCGCGTCCGATATCTTAGGCAGCGATTTCAATTTTGAGGTCAATCCCTATTTATACCTGTATCCCCATTCTTCAATTATCTTTTCCATCTCTCCATCTCTTTCCTCATGGCACACGATATGTTCTCACCTAACAGCCATGAGCTGAAGAACACGGCCGAAGTCAGCGCTACGCCCACTTTCGACGATACTCCTAGAGCGAAGTATAGTCGAGATGAAGCCGATCTCGCAAGATTCGGAAAGAAGCAGCAGCTGAGGGTACGTCGCATTCAATGGCTTCTTTCATGGGGCAATGCTTGAAGCATAACGTTAACAAGACCGGCAGAGAAAATTCAAGCTGTTGTCTATCATAGCTTTGACCTGCACCTTGATGATAACATGGCAAGGTGTATTATCGTAAGGATCAGCTCCGTTGGAGGAATTGGCCCAGAATAACAGTGTCAAGGTCCTTTCAGCTTGGTCTTCTCAACGGCGGCCCCGCGGGCCTTATTTACGGGTTCTTCTTCGCTTGGATTGGGACGCTTCTCCAGGTTTTCGTCATGGGTGAGATGGCTTCTATGTAAGTGTGGTCGAAGACGCCTGTGTAGTACCAGACTCCTGACAGACTTTAGGGTTCCGCTAGCCGGAGGCCAGTACAACTGGTACGTTAGAGCGCATGATCAGAAAAGAGGGGCGCTCCGACTCACAAACGTGCAGGGTTGCCGTACTTGCTCCAAAGTCGTGCTCCAAGTTCCTCAGCTACTTGACCGGATGGCTCAGTGTCATCTCATGGCAAGCATCACTTGCCGGCTCATCCTTCCTTGCCGGAACTATGATACAGGGTCTCATCACTCTGAACCACGAGACATACGTCCATCATCGTTGGCACGGCACACTAATACAATACGCTACTCTGTTTTTAGCTCTCTTCATCAACACGTATCTCGCCAGAGTCTTGCCCCAAATTGAGTCCTATGTGCTAGTTCTGCACATTGTGGGCTTCTTTTGCGTTCTCATACCCCTCGTTTATCTTGCGCCTCATCATTCCGCAAAAGAAGTATTTGCGACATTCACTAATACGGGAGGCTGGGAGAACAAGGGTCTGTCATTCTTGATCGGTGCGGCCACAGCCATGTTGTCGTTTCTCGGTATAGATGCGGGCGGGCATATGGGTCAGTCAAATTGAGCGACGATGTCCAGTGATGAATCTTACTGATGTGCAGTTAGCTGAGGAGGTTCAAGATGCCTCAACCGTTGTCCCACGAAATATGATCATCTCAACAATGTTAAATGGCTCGATGGGTTTCGCCATGGTTCTCGCCGCATTGTTCTGCATGGGAGATATCCAAGAAACTCTGGCGACACCCACTAACTTTCCTTACCTGAAGGTGTTTCTTGATGCGACAGGCACGAAGTTGGGGGCTACGCTCATGGCCTCACTGGTCATCGCAGCTTCCGTTTTCATGACTGTCGGCATTCTCGCAACCACGTCCCGAATGGTTTGGGCCTTCGCTCGAGAAAAGGGAATGCCAGGACACTCGTACCTGGTCAAGGTCAGATTAAGCCTCATCTAATCAGCGCTGACTAAAACGCTAACAAAGCCTAGGTCCACGAGGGTACTGCGATCCCTATCTACGCCATATGTCTTTCGGTAGTCATTAGCCTGCTTCTGAGCTTGATCAACATTGGCTCTTCGACTGCCTTCAACTCCTTCACGTCGCTCTGCATCGCGTCCATCTACTCTTGCTACATTGTTTCTGCTGGCGTTCTGTTACATGCTCGGTTGACGACCGAGTTGCAGTATGGCCCATTCCACATGGGACGTGCGGGAGTCCCAGTCATCATCCTGTCCCTCATTTATAGCGCTTTAGGGCTTTTCTTCTCTTTCTGGCCGTACGCAGCGAATCCAGACCCTCTCTCGATGAACTGGTCCGTTGTTGTATTTGGGGCTGCACTCTTATTCAGTGCTGGATATTGGGCGCTCTATGGGCGCAAGGTCTACACTGGTCCCTTGATTGAGATCGACCCTGTTAAGTAAAGCAAAGTGACGTGCAATGCATTTGACGGATATACAAATTTTAGCAGGTCTAGCGCAGTAAGTAGTTGTTACGATATCCTAGGTAGCAAGTCTAAACCACTGCTCTAGGTAGCAATTGCTTCGTCTTCTATTTAGGTCCTACGGCTTAGAGAACTAGATAAATTAATCGTGATGTAATATATTTTTTTCTCTTAAATTCACGTAAGGTATCACAGCACATTCTACTATATTATTCTTTCTAGTTAGATATACCTTAGTAATATAGTAAATAAAGAACTTATTAGGATAACTTAGAGAGGTTACGTAGACTAGAATATTCTCTTAATTATTTACTACTCTTCTATCTATATATAAGGTATTCTCTATATACAAGCTAGTTATATAACTAGTTATATAACTAGTACGTAACCTACTATATAGTATAGAATTATTAGTAGAGAATAGAGAACTAAGAGTAAGTAGAGAATTAAAGGTAGGCAGCGCTGTGTGTAGTATAGACACTAGAAGCTTTTTACTTTATTATTATATTATACTACCTAACCTTCTATAGCTCTCTATATAAGATAGATTTAAAGTTATTATCTAAAGTAAGCTCTATTAATTTATCGTGCAGCGTTATTAATAGAGGATAAAGAGAAAGGAAATACTAGTAGCTATTTATATAGCGTTTTTAGAGAAAAGGAGAATTAATTATTTAAGCTCTATATAGAGGATAATTGCTCTATATAGAGATTTGTTTAATTAAAAGAGAGAAGAGAAAGATTAATTATTTAAGCTTTTAGGCTCTTTAAACTTTGTATAACTCTATTACTCTTTATTATTACTATTTCTAAGGCTATTATTTTTATACTCTAGATCTCTATATAAAAGATCTTTATATAAAAGGAGATCTTTAGTATAGTTATTATACACGTACTACTTATTAATATATAAGCTATTACTATCTCTCTTAATACTTTCTAGATCTAGTAATAAGAGCTAGAAGTCTAAGGCTAGTAAATAAGGTATTTATAGTAGTAGTAGTAGTAGTAGTAAGTATAATAGTATTACTAATATATATAATAGTTCTCTATATAAAGATTAACTATATTCTTACTAATATAATACTCCTATATACTAGACTTAAGAGTATCTTTATTTATACTAGAGATACTAAGAGTTAATAAAGCTTTATTAAAAGTTATATAAAGAGTAGTAAGAGTTACGTAGAGAATAAAAGTTAATAAAGCTTTATTAAACTTAAAGAGGATTATATAAAGGCTGTTAAGAGATACTTATAAAATACTAAGAGACCTTCTATAAGTAGACTTTCTACTAAAGGATATATAATAGCTACTACTAGAGAACCCCTTACTAAGAGACTTTCTATTAGCTAATAGGTTCTATATAATATATATAATTAATATACTCTTTAAGTTTTTACTTTAAGTTAAAGCTATTACTATACTAGAGGTAGAGAGGTAATAAAGCTATTATATAAGTTAGTTAATTAAGCTTAGTAAAGTAAGTAGTAGTAGGAGTTCTTATATAGAGAATAATAGTAAAGTTTCTATTTATATAATAGATAGTAGCGCTTCTATTTATATAGAGACCTAGGTCTTAATTATAAATATTATTAGAGGGATTACGAGCTAGAAATAGTAGGTTTAGGTAATTAATTAAAGGATTACTATCTTAGAGGAAGATAAGTAAAAGCTTAGACTATATATAAAAGAGATAATCTAGATTAGATAAAAGTACTACTAATAGGTAACTACTAAGCTCTTATCTAAGCCTGTCCTAAGAGTAACTAATTAAGATTCTCTTTAGAGAGCCCTGCTCCTAGTAGGGCGTCCTAGGCTCTCTTTAAGTACTCTACTTCTATAATATACCTCTTAGGTAAATAGAAATAAGTATAGTAACGTTAGTTACTATACTCTTTTTTATTTACCTAATTAAGAGCTTAGCGTAGTAGGTAACTATAGTAGTAGTAAGGTATAATTTACTTTTATTTACTTACTTATAAGCTATTTATATAGAAAACTTCTACTCTTTCTAACCTTCTTTTCTTTACTATTACTATAATAGCCTGTATATATACTAAGCTCTTCTTTAACTTCTATAATAATCCTAGAATTATACTACTTATAGCGTATACTAACTAGTAATATAGTCTTTAAACTCTAAGACTACGTACTACGCTACTACTACTATTACTTATACTACCTATACTACTTACTACTCTTTTCTTTTATTTCTACTTTCTTCTTTACTTTTTACTCTTACTAGTAAGAAGTATATTTATCTATTTAAAGACGCTACTACTTTTACTACTACTACTACTACTACTACTACTACTACTACTACTACTACTACTACTACTACTACTACTAAAGCTACTACTACTAAGGCTACTACTACTAAAGTTACTACTACTAAGGCTATTACTACTAAGGCTACTACTTACGTATATATAAAGACCTTTAAAAGTTTTAAAATAAAAGCTCTAGCTACTTTCTACCTAGTACGTAGCGTGTATTATACTATATTATATAGTATATATATTATATTAGCTATTACTAGCTAGTTACTTAGTAACTACTATAATATATTATATAGTATATACTACTAGTAGTATACCTCTAGGTACTAGTATAGAGCGCTATAAGCTCTTCTTAGATATTTTTTATATAATTACTATAATAAGTATAGTATAGTCTACTATATATTAGCTACTATACTAAGTAGCTAGTTACCTAGCTAGAGAATAGTACTACTATCTTAGTAAGATTAATCTTTATAGTATAGATTATAATTATTATATTAATATATTTATAGTAAGCTTATACTCTATATATAGTAGTATATAAGCTTATAGTAAATCTATTTAATATAGAAGAGAAAGTAAGCGCTTTAGGCGTAAGGGATAGAAGCTCTAACGCTCTCTAGGATAAGGCTATACTATATAAGTAGTATACTAAACTTCTAGTAAAGTTATCTAACTTTATATAATTACTAGGATTACTTAGCCTAGAGAAAAGAGGCTTATAGTCTTCTTATATAATAATTTATATAGTAGAGAGAGTTATACCTCTAGAATTAACTCTATTTTAATCTTCTTACTCTTTACTTACACTAATTCTATAATTTATTACTCTAGGCTCTAAAGCCTTAGAAGCTCTTTAAACTTCTAAAACTTTTACTTACTTAGGTATTTAGTAAGCCTATTAGCTAGCATGTTAGTAGTAAGTAAATACTCTAGTTTAAATAATTCTCTAGCGTACTTCTACTATAACTATATATTCTAGATATTAATATATTATAAGTATATTATAATTCTCTTACTAGCTTTTACTATAAGCCTAATTATCTACTAGTTATTATAGAAGATTTTCTAAATAGTATTTAAAGAGAGCTTAAGCTTATAAAATAATTACTTTATAGCTATAGACTTTTTAGTAATATACTCTATAGTAATTAGCTTAGCCTTAGTAGTAGAGGTAGTTACTATAGGTTACTAGCCTACTTTCTATAAGATTAATCTACTAAATAAGCTTATTATATATCTATATAATAATTTGTAAGAGGATAGACCCTGTAACCCTTAGGCATAGCCCTTAGAGCCTGCTAAGGAAGTCTACTAAAGAAGCCTACTAAGGAACCTACCTAGAACTAGCCTAGGACTAGTATATAAACCCTCTATAGCACTTCCTGTAGACTCTATTAAATTTATCTTATCTTTAAAATAATATCTACTCTTAGGGTCAGTTCCCTTACATTTAAATTTAATCCCTTTAACCTCTAGTCTTGTTCTAGACTCGCTAGAACCTAGGAGAAAGGAATTACTAGAGGTATACTACTAGGAACGTCTTTAAATAATAGACTTTTTAGCACACACGTAAGTGCTACAACAGTAAGGTTAGAATAACTAAGAGATCTAGGAATAGCTTATCTAGGACCTTATTAGTTTAGGTACCTAAGAAGAAGCAGTAAGAGAAACAGTTAGATAATAGGTAAATTAGAATACTTTAAGACCTCTAGAATAGCTAAACGTTAACGTAGGCATACTAGAGACCTTTAACTATCTATTCTATTAGCTTACTCTAGCTTTCTATAATAGCGTTAGTTTTATAGAGGCCTAGTTAGAAGTATTTATAAGAGTATAGGTGTAGGAAGCGCTCTAAGCCGCGCTAAGCGCTTTACTTACTAGTCCTATAGTAACTCTACCTAATATACTTACTATAGTTCTACTAGGAGAACCTATTACAGTTCTAGTTAGATAAATTAAAGTACTTAACCTAGAACTCTATTCTAGGAACTGTAAGGAATACTACTAATAGAAGTAGAATATAGAGTATAAACTAGAGTAAGATAGCCTAGCCTTTTGTAATAGACTAGCCTTAAAGTAGAACTGCAATGAGTGTTAATAAGAATATAAATATTCGTAACGAGAGAGGCCTAAAGGCGATCTAAAGGCTATATACTCTATCGTGCTAACTAAGCCTTATCCTTTAGGCGCAGGCGTAGCCTAAGCTATAACATACCCCCCTTCTATACTGTTTTCCTGTTACTTTCTACTGTGATTTTAGACAGCAGCTGTAGTGCGCAAAAAAAAAAAAAAAAAAAATTTTTTAATTAGAAAGTTAGTTGTTAGGCTAATTATTATTCTAAGCTTAGCGCTTATATAATGTTGTAGTCTAGCAGTTACTTTAGGCCCTAGTCTATGCACAGTTATGTGTTGTTGCAGCGTTAGCTTAGCATTATTACTTAGCAAGGCCTTACTATACAAACTCTTAGCTCCTTCTATCCTCTTTTCTCTACTTAACCTTTTCTCTACCTATTACAGTTTCTCTGACATCGCCCTGTCGCCGCCCTGTAGTTTCTTAGCTTTTCTTAGTTTCGCACAATAGCATCCTTTAACTCTACTTCTAGTTCTAGTGCTAGTAGAGGCAGCGGCCCTTTAAATTCTAGTAGAGATTGTAGTCGTAAGGGCAGTTCCCTAGTATGTTGTCGCAGCGCTCCTTGTTCTACGTTATTACTTACTATTTATATCTATAGTCTAAGGAACCTCCGCGCAAGAAGCTACGTTATAAGGTTAGTAACTATCTTATTATTAGCAATAGTAATAACAAAGAGTTTAGTTACGTTAAAGAGGCTTTCTGTACTTGCGTTAGCTGTATAAATCAGCTAGAGCTATACAGTTATCTTAAGTAGGTGTTAGCTCTCCTTTACCTTGTTTTTATTTTGCTAACGTTTCTATAGTTACCTAATAGAGTCTACTAACAAGTGCAAACCCTATTAAAAGTAAAAAGCGTCTTATTTATAGCTAGATCTACTCCTTACTACGTACCTCTATTTTTATACCTGCACTTAGCGCTACGTTAAGTATACTAATAATAGCTATAAAGCTAGTAACACCTACATAGTAGAGAAGGGGACAATCGTTTAGAGTAAGGGTAAGAAGACTAGGAAACACCTGCGTTTTAACTAGGAGTTTAAGAGGCTCTATAAAGACTAGAAGTTAGTATATAAACATGCGCTGTAAGCTTTGTAGATAGGTCCCCCCCTCGCTAAGTATAATCTATCTATCCTAGCTCTGCTAGGTTCTTCTACTCTAGACTCTAGCAGTCTCGCCTTAAACGCTCTTGTTATTAGGTTGTCTTTAGTACTATTGCTACCTAGCGCTATTAGAGCTCTAACTACTGCAAACTATAATATCTATAACGTAGCAATTACTGTGTAACGCACCTTCTAGGAGTAAGACTACTATATCTAGAACGCGCACTATTAGGTTAAGTAGTAGTTTAACCTAACTTATTATTAGCTTAAGTAAGTAGGTAAGCAGGCTAAGAGTCTGTAGACTGTCTAGACTAAGATACTTATAAGTAAATTTCCTAGCTCTGTTAGTTTAACGTTGCTAATATATCCTTTAGAAAGAGTTAAGAGTAATAAATACTGCCTAACTAGCCCTAGCTCCTACTTCTCCTACTCTCCTAACGCTTCTAACTGCATACTCCCTACTATTAACTCCTAGTAGTACCTAGTTTAACTCTTACTCTAGTTAGCTGTTAGCCTCCCCTGCGTCCCTGTCTCTGCGCTTTAATCTATACATAGGCCTTCTAGTACCTGTTATTAACCTAGCTACTAGGTTACCTATAATGCCTTCTTCTTACTAGAATGTTTGCGTCTCCTGCTACTAGCGCTATTATAAGTATACACTGTCCTCCTTCCCTTCTAGTACCTAAGGTTATAATGCCCGTCTTTAGGACTACCCCCTCTACTCTAATAGTAGCTGTTAGGACGCTAATATATTTGCCCCTAGTTATAGTTATTCTAGTGCTAGCAGGACTCTCTGTATTAGTTATCTGTTACTAAAGTAGATGTAATCTATTAATAGAGCTGCTCGTTACGCTACTTATACTTAGGCCTAGCGTCTTCTTAGCAGCTCTAGGGCGACTCTACTAGCCCTAGATGTCCCTACCTAGGACAACAGTTTGTTGTCTAAGACTAAGTACAAGATAGCAGACAAGTCTAGGTTAGAGCTAGATAATCCTAATTAGGGCTCGTCTAGTTAGAGTGCCTAGCATAGTCCTCTTTGTTAAGGTTAGAGCTTTAGTAGCAGTTTTAGTTTTAGTGTTAGTTAAAGCGCCTACCTCTCTAGTAGTCTTAGTAGTTAGGGCGTTAGCTCCTCTAGTAATTCTAGCAGCTTCTGCTAGTCTTATAGTAGTTTAGCCTGCCTTCTAGGTTTCTTCGTCCTAGCCTCTTTATAAGGTTAAGCTTATACCTATCTTTAATAAAACTTATTTTAGTTTCCTTTTTGCCTACCTCTAGGGTCTATCGTGATGTAATGCGTCCCTCTATTTCTCTCTAAATTCTTACAAGGCTTTTATGTCTGTAAAGTCCTCTAGTAAGTGCTATATTAGCGTTACCTAGCCCTTCTACTTTACAAGTACTTAGCGCTTGCCTCTTCCTCTTGCGTTCTTAGCGCGAAGGATAGACTCTACCTCCTATTTATTTAGCGTTAGGTTGTCCTCCTCTAGTATAATTACAGGGCCTAGCCTTACGTCTACTAGCTTCTAGCTTAGGAGCAGGTCCTCTGCAGCTCTCTTAAGTAAGTTAACATAGACTATTTAGTGTAAGCTCTCTAGGAGATTAAGAACTATAGTAAGCGGGGATAGGACGTTAGTAACAGTGTACTTATTTTACAGGAAAGCAATCGCGGCCTAAGTTAGTTCTACTCCCTGCTTTAGATAGTTAACAAAGTAGACCGCACGGCCCTGTAGTGTTTTTGTTAACGTTTTAGGGACCTTAACCTATTGCAGGAGGTTAATATTATAGCCGTTAAGTAGCAAGTTAGGGCTAACGCTAGTAACGCTAGAATCCCTGTTATTTAAGGCGAGTTAACATACTAAGAGGTAGTCTGCCTAGTCTGTCTACTTAAAGCACACTATTATTCTTAAAACTGCCTAGACCTCCTAGTTAGCCCTTTCTATGCTCCTGTTAGTTTGTAGGTAATGCAACGTAGAGAGCAGCTGCTTAATGCCTGTAGTCTTACACAGTGTTTTCTAGAAGGTTCCTAGCTAGTCTAAGCCTCTATTAGATATAATAGTAGAAGAGAAGCTATAAAATTACTACTATACGTCTTAGAACCTATGCGCATAATCCTTAGCTTCTATAGTATATATTGCCTCTAGCTAAATAAACTTAGATAGTTAGTCTATAATAACGAGCAGGTAACGCGGTGACGTTAGTGTAGCTTAGGGAAGGTCTACTATAAAGTTAATTAAGATTTAGGACTAGAATTAATCTGCAATTAGGAGAGGTTAGAGGAGTCCTTAGCGCTTCTTCCTTAAGATATAGGCTCTGTAGCAGTAGCAGTTTCTAACGTATTAAGTTACGTCTTCTAATATCCTATTCTAGTAGTAGCTGCGCTAGACTAGCTAGAACGTAGTATTCTTCTCTAGGTATCCTATAAGTCCTAATTTGTGTGCGCGCTAAATAATAGCTGTTATAAAGAGTTCCTATACTAGTAGCTATATAACTCCTTACTATATTAGAGTTCTATGCGCGCTAACTAAGCAGTTACTAATCTACTACCTCGTGTCTATACTAGGGGGAAACTGCTAGTTACCTTGCTAGACTGCTTTTAAGTAGATAGTATGTTTAGAGTTAGCCTTAATAGCTTCGTCCTAAAGAGCCTAGATGTGCCTATCTGCGAATATTCAGTAGCCTAGCGTTACTTTATTATTACTTACTTCTACTACTGCTACCTAGATTAATTAGAGTGTTATTAGGGCAGCCTCCTGCGGTTATAAGGTTCTAACGTCCTAGTCCTGTTAACTTAGAGCATTAAGCCTGTTAGCTAAATGTCCTAGGCAATAGCAGAGGTTGTAATTAAACTAGCTAAGGAGTTCTGCCTATTAGTGCTGCCTTTTACTAAGGACTCTAGTGTTTATAAAGTACTTAAGGTTCTTATAGTTAGTAAGTATAACAAAGGGTTTAGTAACGCTCTAGAGTTCTAGTATCTAGGTAACTAGGCACTAGACAACTACAAGGAGTTCTTTGTTGTAGATAGTGTAGTTACGCTCTACTAGTGTTAGCTTAGCAGAGTAGTATGTAACTAGATGCTAAATACTACTAATCTACTATAATAAGCAGCCTCTAGTCGCTCCTCTTAAGTAGTCTGTTTCTACTAACATGTCCCTTTCTAGGTCCTATAGTACTAGGGCTAGCCCTGCTATAAAGACGTTCTTAATCTTCTAGAAGGCCTTCTTAGTGTTATTTGTCTATTAAAACAGCACATCCTTCTTCGTAAGGTAATAAAGAGGCTCTGTTAGTTTAGAGAAGTTTAATACAAAGTCTCTATAGAAGTTAGCAAATCCTACAAAGCTTCGAACACCTTATATAAACGTAAGGGCTTCCTATTCACAAATTGCCTTAATTTTCTTAGAGTTAGGGTAGATGCCTTATCCTGCTTTAACTATGTACCCTAGGTACTTAACTATCTTTATAGCAAACTAGCATTTTCTAAGATTAAGATAGAGGCCTGCGTTACTAAGGAGTGTTAGTGTACGCTTTACCTTTGCTATATAATCTTAAAGGCTTCTATTTAAATAGATAAGTACGTCGTCTAAGTACGCAGTAGTAAATAGGCTAAGTACCTCCTTTAGCGCTCTGTTAATATATCTTTAGAAGGTAGCAGGAGCTCCTGTAAGACTAAATAGACAGACAAGCTACTTATAGAGCCTAAAGTAAGTTTAGAAGGCTATAAGAGGTTTATCTCCTTCCGCGATACAGAGCTTGTAGAAAGCTGCTTAAATATCTAGCTTAGTAAACTATTTAGCAGCAGACAGGGTGCGTAGAGTCTCCTTAATTAAAGAAAGTAGGTAGCAGTCTTGTTTAGTAAGCGCGTTTAGGCTACAGTAGTCTACACATAACCTCTATCTCCCTCCTAGCTTTTTTACTATAAGAACAGGTACTCCTGCAGAGGAAGAACTTACTTATACCTAGCCTTTATTAAGTAGGCCTGTAAGTTGCTGCTAAAGTTTAATAAGTTAGTCCCTTAGCATGCTGTACAGAGGGCCCTATAGGGCTTCTAGAAGAGAGCCGTCTTGTCTTAGTTTTAGCTTTACATAGTAGTCTATCTAGCCCTAGTAAAGTAGGAGACCTGCTGCTTTCTCTTTATTAAATAGGTCTTAGAACGACTTAAGTTCTTTAGGGAGGCATTTACTATCCTTAGTAAGCTCTTTCTTATCGCTTCCTCTACTTAGGAGCGTAATAGCTAGAACCTAGGTTATGTCTTAGAGATTCGTAATAAGCGTACTGTTAGGCTACCTTTAGAGATTATCTAGGCCCTAGGACAGGAGAGCTAGCGACAAGACTGCAGTAACTAGTTTTAGGTATCGTTAGCACTACTACGTTTCCTAGACTACTAATCCTTATACTTAGGCGATCTCTAGGGTCCCTTAATTAGCCTAGAGAGTAACGCTAAAGTGCTAAAGCTATAGAAGGCTAAATATTACATCGTAATCTAGATTAAGTATTATATACCCTACAAGCCGTATACACTAACTATTAATATTATAAGATAAAATTACTATCTAAGTAATTATTAGTCCTTGCGCGAGTCTAGCCGCTTAGCAAAGGCAACGTAGTAGAATTTCTAAGTAATCTACTTTAATCTTATTTACCTTTACTTTACTTACTGCATAGAAACATTAGTAGCCTAAGTTAATTAGAACGTTAACGTAGAGCACATTCTCTAAGAAAGCTAGGACCTAAAATAGTGCCCTATCTATCTTCTTTAAAATGCTAGCTACGTCGTTATCTATCTTGTAGTCTAACTGCTCCTCTGCTCTAATATCCCTGTACTACCCTTATTTTATATCTAAAATAAAGGCTACTCTTTCTCTAATATGCTATAGCTTACTACGTCTGTAAGTATAGAGCCTCCTTAAGAGGACACTATATTTACTACTACTGCATTACTATACTCTTTTATAACGTGTCTGCTCTAACTATATCTTATACACTATCCTTTCTCCTTACGCTAGCAGAAAAGATTGTCTAGAATCTAATTAGCTCGCTACTTGCCTTAGCCCTTACAGGATTAGCTGCCTGTCGCCTGTATAGGAGACATAATAACATCTCCTTAGGCATCTTACTATAGTTAGGCTAGCTTTAGTCTAGAAGGCTAATAGAATTAGTATTACTTTTCTAGCTGTATTATCTTAATGTTAACTGCAATTATGCTGTAAGTATAAACTGCCTAGTTATAATTAGTACAGAAGACGCCTTAGTTTAGGGCGATAGTGCAGATATTCTTATTAAAGGCGCGTTAAAGCTTTCCTAACTTCTACTTATTAGACTACTCTATTCCTCTTACCTACTACAGGGTAGTATTAAAGCAGATTAAGAACTTAAGGAAAGACTTATCCTTTTGCTAGTAGAGGCCTTTAAGCCGTGCCTATGCCTTCTCCCTAGCGTAGACATCTGCGTAGCGAAATTCTAGGTAAATAAGGAAGTTTGTAGGATTATACTACCTATTAAACCTGCCTTGCTAATAGTACAGGGCTACTTCGTGTTAGACTGTTAGCGTAAGGTTGCCCTAAATAAACACAAACTAGTTAGTTAGGCCGCTAATAAACTTAGCGTTAACCTAGAGCTTATGTTCTATAGTAACCTTCTAAGCTATAAAGGAGATTAAATCTCTAGCGAACTAAGTTCCTACAGGCAGTAGTTTCTGTTGTAACTTAGGTAGTTTAACTTTAACTAAGAGGAGCGCTGTAAGTGCTACCTGCAGGTTAGCTGTGTTAGTTAGATTACTAGCTAGTGTCTTATCTATAGAGGTAAGAGGGATAGTATTGTCTGTAGTATTCTAATAGGGAGTTGCTAGGGCTAGAGTAGCAAGGTTAGAGATAGCTCTATAGGCTTTGTTAAGTTATTCTTAAAGCTAGTAGAGCGCGGCGCAGTCGTTATTCTGCAAAGTTTAAAGAGATTAGAGAGTAGTAAGTATTTGCTGCAAGACAGCATCGTTTAGGGCCTGTTTAGAAGCTATCCTATCTCTTTATAGCTCTGTTTTAACGAATATTTAATGTAATAGACTAGCCTTAAAGTAGAACTGCAATGAGTGTTAATAAGAATATAAATATTCGTAACAAGAGAGGCCTAAAGGCGATCTAAAGGCTATATACTCTATCGTGCTAACTAAGCCTTATCCTTTAGGCGTAGGCGTAGCCTAAGCTATAACACCTTTAGATACCTACCTAGATATATTTTTAATTATCTAACTAGTAACGCCTCTACTATTACTATGTTATAGGTAAACTAGAACAAGGGTAGCTCTGTAGTAGTAGTAGTAGTAGTAGTATTAATTTAAACGTCTAGTAAGGACGTAAGCTATAAACCTATATACCTGTAGTCTCCTTCTAAGAGGAATAAAGGACGCGCTAAGTACGTTAAATATAAAGGTTAGTTAGTGTAGTAAACTGCTCCTAGAAGCCTATAGAGTTATCTAAGCCTACTAGTTAGCTTGTAATGTAAGAAGGTTAGCGTAAAGGCAAGTTAGTATAGCTGCCCCTAGGTGTATAAGTAGCCTTATAAGCTATTTGTAGAAGGTAAAGGCTACGTACGCAGTTAATTCTCTGCTAGAAAACGCTAAGACTTTTTAAACAGGGGGGTTAAAGTGTATATAGAGAGGAGAGATAGAAAGGAAAGTTATAAAGATAGCTAGTGTAGCTAAGTAGAAGGGCGAGTGAATACACAGGCAGGGTTGCTACCCTGTCTATAAAGTAAGCCTAAGAGTAGAAAGGGCTATCTTAGTATATAGGCTAGGGTTCTGCTCTAGCAGTTATAGGCTCCTTTAGTTATACTAGAGTAGCTTAACACGTAGTAAGAAGGCCTATTATAAAGTAGTAAGAGTAAAGAAGTCTGTAAAGTCTTCTAGGTAATTAAGTAGCGTCCTAAGGTACGCCTTACTGTCCTTATAGTCTTCTAGAGGAATAATAGGCTAGTGCAGCTAGAAGCGAAAAGCCTTCTAGCTATAAGAGTAGTAAATAAAGTAATCTAGTGTCTTATAGTTACTACAGGAGCAGAATAGCTCTGCGTCCTTGTACTTAAATTTCTTATAGTACTAGGCAAAGTCTCTGTGTATAGTGTAGATAGCTAGTAACTTGCTAAGCGCTTATTATTCTAAGCGTAGTCCTTTAGGCTCTGTAATATTATAAGGCAGCTGCTAATATCTATACTAGGCTAAGAGTTTAAGGGCGTAGGTAGACTACTATTAATAGGCTATAAGCCTGTCTAGTGCCTAAGCGTTAGAGCAGAGGCTAGTAATAGTAGGTTTAGCAGCTTATCTATACAGTTCTTAGAGGCTTTTAGCCTCCTAATTAGCAAGTGTGTTAGCCTGTTTGTTACCCTTAAGGCTAGTGTAGCCTAGGGCCTATTTAACTTTAATATTAAGCATGTCTATAGCCTGCTAGCAGTTAAAGAACGCCTATTAGGACGAGGAGGCAGCAGTACTGTAGAGGTACTAGATAACTAAAGTACTATTAATACATATCTAGATGCGTTAGAGGTACTATGTAGCCTTAGTAAAGGTAAGTGTACACTAAAGAGCTTACTATACCTCTATAGCCTCTGCGTTAAACACGTAGGATTAGAGGTTAAGTAAGCTACTACCTTTAGCAGATAGTTTCTGCCCTTAGTATATAGTATAGCTATAAGTAACTCTCTTAACCTTATTAAGGTATTACTTAGATCTATCTAAGAAGATAGTAACGTTATTAGTTAGCAGTATTGCCTACTAGGTAGTAAAGGCTTTAGCTACTACAGCTTTCTAGACTAAACTAGTAAAGTCTATCCTATATCTAGGCGAGTAGTAAGAGAGTGTAAGCAGCAGGTAAGGTACTACAGGGAGGAGGCAGCTAATAATTTAGACCTAGGTTTAGAGCTGCTAGTGTCCTCTAGCTCTCTAGCCTTAACTAATAAGGGGGATAGTAGTTTAGCTTACTAAAGGGTAGTGTTTATCTACTATGCGTAAGTAGATAGCAAAGCAGTGCTATACTTATTTAAGTACTACTAAACCTAATAGTAGGCTAGCGTTATAAAACAGCGCTGTAGTAAAAGTAGTACAGAAAACTAGGAGTACTCTATAGGCTACTAGAGTAATTATCCTATCTATAAGAGTAACGTGCTCTCTAAGTCTAGTGCTAACTTCTAGCTTATAAGAAGCCCTTATAATCCTTAGGAGTTTAGTGCAGCCCCTATACTACGCCTCTATACTATATAGTAGGCGTAAGAGGACGTAGGTTATAATAGCTTTGTATAGAGAGCTAGCTAGAGAGCTATAAACTATCCTAGTAAAGCTGCGAATGTAGTAGGCTACTACTCTAGCCTTAGTAGCCTAAATATAGACGTGTTACTTAAAGCTAAGCTTATAGTTAAACTAGACTCTAAGCTAGCGCAGAGCTAGCGTCTTATTAGTACCTATAACAGAGGTAATAGTAAGAGTCTTATTAACTACTAGTAGAGGAGTGTGTGTCTCTCTCTATCTAGTAAGATAGATTATTTTGTATTTCTCTAAGGCGAAGACAACGTAGTTATTATTACCCTACTAGTTAATCTAGTAAATATCCTCTATAATAAGCCTATTACTCTCCTTAGGAGTGTATACTGCGTAGAAGAGGTATATATTATTAGCGTAACTAAAACAGCAGCTAGTATCTTATATTATTAGTTTAGCTAGGTAGAGGGTGTAGAGAACTAGAGATAGTAGAGAGCCTTGTAGAGTACTACACTCTATAGAGTACTGTAAGGTAGTAGTTTTCCTAAGCTAAACTTAGATCCTGCAGTTAGAGAGGAAGCTGCCTACAAGCTATATTATAGCTGCTAGCTAGCCTTGCGCCCCTATTTAGTGTAGTAGCTAGTAAAGGAGTAGAGCGTTAAAGGTACCTTAGATATCTATAGTAACTATTATAACGTGTTGTCCTTAGGCAAAAGCTTGTTTAGCTTTATAGGTAAAGGCTGCTACTAAGTCTATTATAGACTGTTTAGAGAGAGCGCTACTATAAAGAGGGCTAAGGACGCTATATAGTATAGCTATCTAGGCTATATATTAGGCTATAACCTGTTTAATACCCTTGCCTATAACTATACATAGGGTAATAGGGCGTATAGAGCAGGGGGATAACTAGTCTTATTTACTAACCTTAGAGATTATAGCTACTTTAGCTAACTTCTATACTACTAGGTAGTAGCTTATACGTAGGATTGCCTAGTAGATTATAAAGAGATAGTACTTAATTAAGGCCTAGCAGGCCTTTAGGATGTAGATAGTAATCTTATTAATTCCTAGAGAAGTACTAGAAACACTAATAGTATTACGCTCTATTTCCTCTATAGAGAGCTTAACTTACTATAGCAGGGTAGAGTGTAGCGATAGTAGCGGCAGCCCTAGTAAGTTATTATTAGTACTAAAACGCCCTAGAATAGCTTCCTAGAGGGCCTTAGCCTTCTCTAGGGGCTTAGATATAGTGCGGTCCCTGATAATAAAGAGTACTTCTAGTTAGGTAAGTTTAAGTTTATACTATCTAATAATCTAGAAAAGGTCCTTGTTATTGCGTACGCTATTAATAGTATACTACTAGTAGTCCTGTTTTACTACCTAGACTATAGAGAGAAAAGCTCTTTTCTTTTCTATAAGTCCTAGGTTAAAGCGCTTAACATGTAGGTAGTCCTTATACTAGGAGCAGTATTTAAGAGTCTACTAGAGAGTAGCTCTGCTTACTCTCTAGTCCTTCCTGCCTACTATGTATAGAGCGTCTATAATAGCCTTTGTAAAGGCTATAGCATAGGTCTTAATATCTAGAGAAGAGTAGATAGAAGCTAGGTTAGGCGCGTAGGCTATCCTAAGCTCTACTAGGCTAGTAAACTTAAGAAGAGCAGTTTCTAGTAGGCAGTAGTAGAACTAGTTAAGAGGCTCCTAGCCTTATCTAAAGATAAGAGTAACTATTATGTTGTAATCTAAGCTGCAATAAAGGTCCTCTCTTACTATTATAAAGGTAAATAAAATGTTAGAGAAGGTAAGATTAATAATGTGTCCTGCCCTATAAGTAGCTACACTAGGCTTACTAATAAAGTCTATGCTACTATTAGTAGACTAGCGTGCTAGTTTAGCTTTTCTATAAGCTATAGTAGCGCCTAGTTTAAAAGTATCGTGCTTAGTATTAAAGTCTCTACTAATTAAGCAGTAGCTAGAGGGAGTTAGGTTTGTAATAGTATCTAGGGCCTATGTAGACTATAGTTGCCTGTAAATATTTAGGATAGAGGTACTATTAACCTTAATTTATTATAAATCTCTCTAGTAAAGCGCTAGCTAGTAGGTAACGCTAAGTTTTACTCTCTTAAGGGTGTAGGTTATAACCTAGAGGCGCTAAGCCTCCTAGTCGTCGCGTTCCTCTTCTCTCTAGGTATTTACTAGTAAGTAGTGTTTATAGCCTAGGTAGGTAGAGGTACACGTATTCTAGCAGGTAAAGAGTTCTTGTATACATAGTATATTAATCCTATTCTTAAACGTAAGCGTAAGGATAGATATATAGCAGGGTAAGCTCTTACTAACGTTTACCTAACTTATCTATAAGTCTTTCTCTCTTCTAGTAGGAGGGCAGTATTGCTAAGGGTATCCTAATATAAGGATTTAGAATCTATTATAGTAGTATCCTTAGTAGAAGATAAGGTAGTGTAGTCTCCCTGTTAGGTTACAGACTAGGTAGATAGTTTAATAAGATTTAGGCTTAGCCTAGCTGCAGTCATAGTCTTCTAGGGCCTGCTTAACTAAGGTATAGAGGTAGATAGAGTAGACTTAGCCTGTTTTCTCCTCTTAGCTAGAGCAGAGGCAGTATCCTTTAAAGCCCTGCTGCTGCTAGTAACCTTATTATAGTCTAAATAAGTACTAGGCGCTATTAGGTTAGGTATAGATATAAGTATAGAGCTAGTTAAGTCTTTAGAGAACTATAAGAGACTTACTATAGCCTAGGCAGCAATCTAGTGTACCTAGTTATAGGCGCGACGCCCTGCCCTTTAGAGAAAGGTAATTTCCTTCTTTGTAGGCTATTAGAGCTTGTTCTTAATTTATTTAGAGATAGCTAGGCATATAGAGTGCCTAGATCTGTAAGGTCTAAAGTAGTTAGTGCACTAGTTAAAGTGTAAGTAGTTATTCCTAGAAGGCCTATTATATTCCTAGGACCTGCTACTATACTTACTATAGTAGTTCTCCTAGAGGCACTTTGTAGAGTTATAGTACCTTTAGCACTCTAGGTTATAGCGTTTAATAACTAGCCTTTTAGTAATTTATTTAGCCTAATCGCTCCTACTAAAAAGCTAGAAAGGGCAGACTAGCTAGGCAAAGGAGACAATCTAGGTAATCAAGCCTGTAGAGGCTAGTCTATGCCTAGAAGGGCAGTAGTTAATAGGCTCTATACTAGTTTAGATATAGGCTTCTTCTTCTACTATCTTAGTAGTAGTAAGGACGTTAGTACCTGCAATTAAGTAGTAGGAGCTAGCTATATTCTACATAGTATAGTTATACTAAGTCTATAAGATAGCAGCGCTGTTAGCCTTAATAGACCTTAGTATAAACTCCCTGTTCTCCTAGCCTATAAGTAGCTAGCAGATAGCCTTGTTAGCTAGCATAAGAGCCTAGCTAGTCTTAGTCTTAGTAGCCTTAAGGAGATCTTCTAGTAGAGTCCCTGTAGCTTTACAGATAGCTTTACAGATTACCTAGAGTAATAGGTAATTTAGACAGGCTGTAGTAGGTATAGTAATAAAGATGTATAAGTCCTCTTTAACTACAGTAGGCTTCTAGGTAAGGATAGCAGGTCTAGCCTCGCGTCCTCTACCTCTTTAGGACTTGCTTTTAGTAGTAGAGGGTCTACTATCTTCTTCTAAACTCTTAGAGGTTGTAGTAATACCTGCCTAGCTAATATAGTAAGTATTAGCGGTTTCGCTCCTAGTAGTAGTTATACTCTTACTATAGGAGTAGCTGTTTACCCTAGTATTAGGTAGGCAGTTTAGCTAGCTACTAGATAGGTTTATGTTATTACTATAAGCGCTAGCGCTGCAAGAGCTATTACTAGTGCTTTAGGTACTTAAGAGGGTATTTAGGGCTGCCGTATTACAGGCTTGTAGGCTAACAGTAGCTAAAGAGGTAAGGGCTTAGATAACCTAAAGGCGAAGTTCTGCAGTAATAGGCTTGTTAGCAGGGCCTTAGAATAGCTCTATACACTTATTAATAGCCTCTATAATAGCTTTAATAATATTCTTCTAGGTCTTATAGGCCTAGCGTACTGCAGTAAGGTGCAGAGTAAGTACGCTAGTAACTGCATTACCCCTAGCGTACTTATTAAACGCCTCTTTACTAAGATTTAGTAGTATAATAGAGTAAAGCCTAAGTGCACGCTGTCCTAAGCAGCGCAAATTGCCCTAGTAAGCTAATTCTAGCTCTTTAAAGCGTGTTCTTATAGGTGTAGGCGCTGTAGTATTGTAATTTAGGGTTATAATACTACTACTACTACCCCTAGAACCTTCTATTTTAGCTAACTAGAACTCTAGAAGCTTAGAGGGAGAGAGGAGAGTCTATTTTTTAATAAACAGACAGTTTTTAAGTTAATTTAGATAGAAGAACAAGGGTACTATAGAAAATAAAAAGTTAGTGTTAGTGTAAGGGTAGCTCTGTAGAAGATCTATAAAGCTACTTTAACTTTAATTTTCTAGACTAGAAAGTAAGCCTACGCGGCTATAAAAATCTTCTCTAAACACGCTAAGAGGGCTTTTTACTTAATAACTTTAACGCTAAGTTCTTTACTTATATAAATAACTTAGAAGAATATAAAAATTATTCTCTACTAAAGGAAAGGTACTTAGAAGTAATCTAGGATAACCTTTACAAACTGTTAATTAACGTAGAGCTACTAGAAGAATATACAATCTAGGAGTTAATAGCCTACGTTATTAAGATCTAAAAAAAGCTAGATTATACTTAAGGAGCTAGCTGTAGCTATTATCCTAGCTCCTATAGAAGTAACTCCTGCTAAGTAGGGAACTCTAGTAGAGACTCTATAGATATTAATCTACCTAGGTTTACTAGTTAATAAGGTAACCTAAGCTTCTCTAGGAAGAAACGTACAGAATAAGCATTATTAAAGGAATAGAATAGGCGCTAGAAGGTAAATCTCTACCTATAATATAGGAAGCTAGGGTATAAGGTTAGAAAGTACTCTCTAGAACCTGCCTAGAAACTAGTACAAGCTAAAGCTGCTGTTCCTGCTACTAATCTAGCTACCTCTAAATTAGAAAGTGCTTTAGATTTAGAAAACTAAAGACCTCTAGCTAAAGGCGCTACTAGGGGTACAAATGTTAGTTAGTCTAGAAAGGATAAAGATAGGTCCTAGGTATAGGATTTAAAGAGTTCTATAGATACTAGCTTAATAGGGAGTTAATAATAATCTACTTGTTTGTAAATAATAAGTTTGTTATAAAAACGCTCCTAGATATAAGCTACTTAATAGTAGCTCTTATAAGTAAAGGCTTCTAGAAGAAGACTAAATTAACGCGTAAATAAATAAACACGCTGTGCCGTTAGGCTTAGGACAAACAAGAATTATACTATAATTATTAAAACTAGACAGAACAATTGTAATATTAATTTATTAAGTTGTGTATAGGATAAGATAAGATAGTTACTTATTCTCGTTAGTTATCTTATACAAGACTTCTAAGAACTTGCTTAGTCTCTGCTAACTTAGTATGCTGCAGCCTGCGACGTTACTACAGCATATACCTCCTCTACTTATAACTCTATCCTATAGAGTTATCTATACTCTAAAAAAAAACACCTCTTACTAAGGAAAAACAATATTAATCTAGTTCTGCAACTACCTGTTGTCTCTCTACTCTTCCTTAGGGTACAGGTTTAGTCTCTGCTTAGTCTTCTCTTAAAGCTGCTTCTCTACTAGGTCCTCGTTGTACAGGCGTAGAAGCTAGTCTAGGGCGTCCTCTTAGTTAACATTTCTATTAATTTTAACTTGCGTAATGTTATTGCCTCTACGCGTAGGTCCTTGCCTATAAGTTCTAACCTAAGAATAATTAATACTCTTTCTATTGTTTATACCTCTGTATACTAGCTGTTCTACTTGTTTACAGAGTTCCTAACTGTTAATCACGGCCTTAGCTGTCTTCCTCTAGGTGTCCTAAACCTATTTAGTCTACTTATCCTAGGTTATAGTATTACTATATTGTTTAGCTAGCTTCTCTAGTACAGCTAGGGAGTCTTAGCGCTCTTAATAAACTAAAGCACGCGAGATAGCAGAGGAGAAATAGATTAGTAATACTCTAGAGAATAGCTAGGTAATACTACTATACTTATTTAGATAGCTAGAAAGAGTCTTTAGTGCAGTAGTACAGTTACGATAAGTAGTAGTAATCTTATTATAAGTTTCTATCTCTAGTATCTCTATAGTCTATATATCTAGTCCTACTTATATATACTATAGTAGCATTATTTAGCGTTAGGTTATAGCTAGGCTAGTTAATCTATGCAGGAGTTGTAGGTCTAAAATACGCGCATCTCCTAGGCAGTATAGGTACTTCCTCTACTGCACCTTAAGGAATAGTTAGCTAACCTCTCTAGGAAAATACTTAGCGTTATCCTAGGCTTTAATATACCTAGTGCTTCTAAGGTTATTTACTTCTCTCTACTTCTAGTACTTACTAATGTACTTATAGAACCCTTCTAGTATAAGAGTGCAGTTATTTTTGTCTTCCTTGTCCTAAGAGACACTACTTTAAACTATGTCCTTGCCTCTACTATTGTACGCAACCTCTAAGATATTATAGTTAATGTATTTAAACTTTATAGTATCTCTAGGCTTTATAGACTTAGCGTAGTAAGAGTATAAGACAAGACAGGGCTTGTAGTATAATATAGTATAGAGTAGCTAGTATTCTAGGTTAGCGCGTATAAGTTATTAAATAGGTAAATAGAATATAATCTGTCCTTAGCTAAGGTTACTCTTACTCTAGATCTAGCGCGTGTAGTAATTATACATTGCATAGGATTTATTAATTACCTTCTGCAACCCTAGGTGCTTATATACCTATTAAAAGATAGGGCAAATAACTATTCCTATGTCCTAAAACTGCTAGATTACCTTCCCTAGCTTAAGCTGTTTAATAATATAATTATAGTTTATGTACTAACTGCATTGCGCTAGCTAGAATTAATAGCTCTTTAAGTTATCCTTATTACAAGCTCCTTGTGTATTCTTCTAGAACAGGATGTAGGTAGCAGGATCTGTTTTAAACTTAGCCTATTTGTAATAATAAGTCTACATTATATTTAGAACTAAGGTAAGGCAACTCTTGTTAAGCGTGTAGATAGTAATACTAATAAAGGTAGTAGTAGCTTTCTTGTAATAGAAGTAAACCTTATGTTCTTTAGTTACTGCCTCTACGTAGTATTTGCAGAGAGCAGCGAGTTAGTCTTTCTATAATACCTTATGCCTTATAGGAGTAGTCCTAAAGTAAGTTACTAACGCTAATAACTAGTTTGTGCAGTTATATCTAGAGCTTGTTTAAATAGCAGTAACGTCTTTAGAAGTAAAGTTACTTACAACTTTAGAGTTGTATGTAAAGCCTTTATACTTAATAATCTCTAAGACACCTCTAATTTTGTGCTAGGCTTTTAGGAAAGCTCGTTAATAGAATAGTTCCTTAAGAGGCTCCTGCAGTGATAGGAGCGAAGCGTTTAGGGTAGGAGGTTCTAAGCCTACTATAGCGTTAATTACAGAGTCCTAAGTCTCTACTTCCTATCTTCTAGTTAGAGGCTTCTATATTAGAATTATACTTAATACGTCTATAAGGCTTCTAGCACTTAGAGTTTGTAAGGCGCGTTTATTTGTTAGGCTTATTTACTATATTAACCTAGCTCTAATACTAGATCGCACGCCTACTATTAGAGATCCGCAAGGGCTTATTACATCCTAGCCCTAATTAACTACCTCCTGTTAATAGCTATTCTTGTTTAGGGCAGTAACTTTAACAATTACGTGTGTTCCTGTAGTGCTATCTGTTAGAATAAAGATGCTGCTACGAGGATGTACAATAAACTTATTCTCTCTTATCTATCTATTTAGGACCTTCTTAACTAGCTGCAATAGCTTCTATAGTAGTTTCTTATTAAGGTATTCTTAGAAGATATTCTAGGCCTATAGCGAACTAGCCTTCTTGTTAATTACTAGCTTGCCCTACTGCTTGCTACTGTTAAAGCTTTGCTATATAACTTAAACAAGCTTATACGCTGTATTCTAGTTACTCTCTCTTATAGACTAATCTTTCTACAGAGTGTTAGTATCTATACAGCGTATAATACTTATGTTTACAACAGGCGTAATAGCTTAGATATCTAGTACTTATTCTGCTATATACGCTATATTTAATATAGGTTAGTAATGCATCTATATCTAAGAGCTAAATACTAGAATAACTTTAGTAATAAACTAATAGCCTAGCGTGTCCTATTTCCCTTGCAGTCTCTCTTGCGCACTTAATAACTCCCTTATACGCTTAGCTTTAAAGTCCTTAATATCTTTTAAGAATAGATAGTCTTTCTAGAAGGTAGTAGAGCCTGCCTACAGGTTTATTACTGCAGTATTGCGTTAGATCTTATCTCTAATAGCGCTAATTATATTAAGTGTACGATCTAGGTATATAGAGTAGTTAGTTATTAGCTTCGTGTACGCTACTTTTTGTTCCTTAACTATCTAGCTCTAGATATAGGTAATAATCTTAGTAATAGACGTTCCTAGGGCATGTAGAAGTTTAGATCCTAGGAATAGTTACAGGGCGCTCCTAACCTTAGGTAGAGTAATACCTAGTTTAGGCACTTCTAGTATAATAAAGCCTCTAGGTCTTAGGCTTAGTTACAGTAGCACTTTTAGGGGCATCGTATAAGAAGAGAGATACTTAGGATAGTCTTCTAGTAGTCTAATATATACAGGTAATAAGGATAGTGTAGAGAATACTTAGAGTAATAAATCTAGGTAAGGTTTTACTAACGCAGGACAGTAGAGGGTAGGAGTTTCTTATATCTTTGCTACTTATAACCCTGCTTTATATTTGCCTTTTATTTATAACTAGGATTATTTATCTTTAGTAGTTAAAATTAGGTAGTAGCTACACTAGCAGTTAGAGAGTAGGCGCTAGTTTGCTGCAGCTAATTATAGCGCGCTAGGTTAACCTAGTAAGCTCTAATTAGCTACACTCTTTATTGTGCCTTATCTACTATTACCTTAGTACTAGGTTAGTATCTAGAGGTACCTCCTCTACTTTGTAACCTTGTAATAGTTCTCTGTCCTTAGGTAATAATCCCCTCCTTTACTTTGTAACTATTACTTACCTAATAGTTACTAGTAGTGTACCTAGGTTCTTACTCTCTATTATCTCTACTACTATTACTTATACTCTTATCTAAGCTTGTATTAAAGTAACTTACAGAGATATAGTTACGCAGAGGTGTCCTAGGTTTAACTATAACTTAAGCGTTGCGTTAGCGTAGTTTGTTTAGGTCTATAAATACTATTAGTTACTAGTAGCCTAGAGCTCTGTATAGTATATCTTAGAGATGCTGCTGCTAGTCCTTACTAGCAGTAAAGTCTGTTAGTAAGTGTCCTAGCTCCTAATCTTAATAGTCTAACACTCTAGGTAGGTCTCTTTACTTATAGCTACGCGCAAACTAGTCCTTGTTCTATAGTTAGAGACGTCTATAATCCTCCTAGGCGATGCTCTCTGCCTTCTGCAGGATAAATTATTTAAGCTTGTAACCTAGTGTTATATTGTAGAAGGTAGAGCTGTTAAGCTCCTTAAGTAAGTAGTAGCCTTTGTCTTAGACAGCCTGCTGTATCCTGTAAGGTCCTAGCTATCTATCTAGTAGCTTAACCTTCTTAGATTTACTAATATCTTAGACTAAATTCTACATTAGGACGAGATTACTAAGTCCTATATCTTAATAGAAGATATCCTTATTCTTGTCCTAGTATTCCTTCTTACGCGCGCGCAGTTAGTAGACTCGTAATATTATATCCTTAATATCCTAGTCTTGTATATCTAGCTAGACAGCGCGTAGCGTAAGGAGTTTATTACAAGTCTTAACTTTACTCTATAGTAGAGTCTGCTATGTTAGAAGAATAAGCTTAATTAGCAGGACTAGGTTCTATCTAGTAACTAGTTATAATAGCGAATAGCCTGTTAATTTATAGATAGAGCACCTGTCTGCCTACAAGACTGTTAAAAGGTTGTCTATCTATTCTCCTCTAAGCTTTACTAGGGCATTAACGACTAGTTTATATCTCTCTTTTATAAACTCTATAGCCTGTAGGTTGTATATAGATAATTAGACTTAATAAATGCTATATATTACTACTAATGTAGTAACTACTTTCTTATTCTCTAGTCCCCTATCTACATTAATGCGCCTTATTATACTCTATTAATATATAATATCTTTATAGATAAACTTTGTAATAGAGTTAGCATTATTACTTAACAGTACACAACCTTCTACCTATCTAGAGATATATTCACGCGCAAGGACTAGGAAATATTTACTTTTTAATTATAGTATATAGACTACGTTAATACTAACCTGCTCCTACAGAGCGTAAGCTAGAGTTAATATTAATATGTCTTTCTTTTAGGAAGTAGAGCGCTGTTAGTATTAGTTACATTGTCTAATCTGTGTTTTAACTATAGCTTAAATGTCCTTCTACTAGTATTGCTAGGCGATTATAGATATAACCCTATTTATACTGCAGTGTCTAATCTAGTAGTATATCTCCTAGATAATTGTAATACGTAGATCTTTGTTGTTAACTACCTTTCTAATAGTAACATTTCGCAAGGATTTCTTAAAAAGATATCTATCTTAAGTAAAGAAAGTAAGTGCCTGTTATCTCTATTAGTAGGTGTTATTGCGCAAGAGTCTAGGAGGGCTCTAGAGATATATTAGGAATTATACAATCTCTTCTAAATTATCCCTATATATAGTTCTAAGTATTTATCTCTCTAGTTTATTAACTGTTATAGCGTAGCATGCAAAGGTAACGTACTCTACTGTCTCTGCAAAGCTATAGTTAATAAACTTGTCTAAATTATCCTCTAGCTCTTCTAGTTACTTCTATCTCTCTAGCTGTAGGTACTAGGAGAGTGCGTTAGTAACTACATACTTCTTACCTTTAACATAGGTAATGCTAAAATCCTAGAGTAGGATAGTAGCTAACTATTAATTTATAAGTAAACTAGGTAAGTCTATTAAGAATTAATTTAGCTAAGCGATTAGCGTCTGCGCGTCTATTTTAATAGTAAAATGCACTCTATATAGCTAAACCTAGAACTTCTTAAGTACCTACAGTACTACTTTATATTCTAGTTTCGTTAAATGCTATAAGCTTTCTGTTTTTAACTAGAGAGTACTATTAAAACAAACTAGGTGTTACTTTTTATCCTTACTAACTTGTTTAATAAGCGCGCTACTGCCTTACTTGCTAGCGTTAACTCTAAGGTAGATAAGAAGTCTAGAGGTATAGTTAATTATAGCAAGAGCTAGCGCTATTGTAATAGCCTGTTTTAGCGCCCTTATTACGTCTTGCTGCTCTTAACCCTAGTACTATGTAACTTTCTTTCTAAGTAGGAGGAATAGTAGTTTTATAATAATTATAAAATAGAAGATCTATATATAGTAGTACATACAGATTCTTATAAACATTTACACTTTGCGCACGTCTCTATATTCTAGCTATTTAGCAATCTTAGTAACCTTTACTTGCTAAAGATAGCGGCCTTTACTATTAACTTTAAAACTAATAACGTTAATGTAATTACACCTCTAGTAGCATTTTGTTCTAGACACTATTAAGCCTACGCGTTTAATATCTACTAGTATACAGTCTAGCTACTAGATGTACTCTAGAGTTATCTACCTTACTCCTAGAAGTACCTCCTCCCTTTTATAGTTGTCTCTTAGGCTACTAACACAGACATTATCTATAAACAGTACATAATTATAGAGGAAGTGCCTACTTAGTATTTACATAATTACCTATAAGAAAGCTACTAGCGTATTCATAGCTCCTATTAGCATTATACATTATTAGACTAGACTATTTAGTGTCTAAAACGCAGTAATGTCTTAACTATTAACGTGCAGTTCTATTTAGTTATAGCCTAAAAAGTAGTTAACTAGACTTAGGATCTAGTACTCTGCGTATTTCTCTAAGAAGTTATCTATACATAGTAGTAAGTTTACATCTCTAATAGTAACTACGTTGTATTTCTACGTATTACTAATAAGTTAGTACCTTTTATCTTTCTTTAGTACTAAGAACTATAGGTTTTAATACTAACTGTTGTACAGCTCTAGCGTGCCTCTCTAGATACGTTTCTAGATTATGCAGATGCATTCTTCCTCTAGCTTCTTTAGGGGATAAAAGGCTCCCTCTTACTATATAGTATAGAGTATTATTTTAATATAATAGAGTAGAGAAACAGAGGAATAAATACGCCTAGACTTAGTAAACGTGAATGCTACTGCAGCTTCTTAGTTGTAGAGTATCTGTTTAAACAGGTTAATCTCCTCTATTATAAGCTATTTTCTAAAATTTGCTTTACTTAGTTGTTGCTGCGTAAGTCTTGTTCCTCTTAGGAAAGACGTATGTCTCCTCTTAAATAGATAATTAAAGGGTCTAATATCTAGAGGTTAGAGGCTGTCCTAAAGAAGCTGCCTTTTAATAGCTGCATATTGCTAGTTTAGGTCTCTAAACTCTATCCTCTGTACTTCTCGTAGCTTATTAATAGGGTAGACTTTCTGTGCTACTTACTTATGCATAGTGTTAACGCTATATTATATTCTACGCGGCCTGTTAACCTAGTATTAAGATACTACTTACCTCCTTACTTAGCTTACTATCTTAACTATCTACTAACTCTGTGTTACTTCCTTAGCTTATTCTACTACTGTTATAAGACCTTTTAGGTAGTTTACTATTACTAAGTAGACCTTATTCTCTTAGTTACGGCTTACTTACGCGAGCAGCCCCCTCTATTTCTTAACTCTTTCTTTAAGAAGCGCTAAACTTCTCTACTAGCCTCTATCTACAACGTCTAAGTACTAGCTGTATTCTCCTAGCTCCCTCTCTATTAGCACTTCTCTACCCTATAATTGTATAGTAAGGATGTGCTAGACTATATTAACAGAGTGCTAGGTTATTAGTTCTAAGCTTACTAGCCCTTAACTACTCTGCTTAGCAGAGCAGCTAAGGATTAGTTTCCTGCTAGGTGCCTCTACTAAACTAATACTTCTACTACCCTTTGTAGGTTTTAAAGTAATAGTTTAGCAGTAATAAAGATAACGCTTCTTTTTCTGTCTAATAACAAGATCTAGTAATGTACTCGCCTATAGACATTATACTATATTAAAAGACAAGCTACTGCGCACTATAGGCCTCCTAGGATAATTAACTTTATAAGGTTACAAATAATCTTAAAGTTAGACTTAATTACTATAGTCTAAATTTAAATAGGGATGTTATACGTAGTGCTAACGAACCTATCTATAGATCTATTAGCAGCTATTAACCTATCTCTTAAAGCTTCTAGGTCTGCTTCTTTATACGCTAGTCTAAGTACCTTAGTAGTAGATTTGCAGAGGAGGTTAATTTAGAACCCTGTATCTAGAAGGTATCGCGCTTAATATGCTCTAATATAGACTATACATTACAGTAGCTTACTCGCTATAATAGTTAGCCTAGTAACTTAATCTGCCTAGGCCTTCTTATTCTCTGTAACATTGTTAGCTCCTTTCTAGTAGGTATCCCTGCTACTCTCTATTTTATACTATAATATTAAACTTATTATCTAAAACAATACAGACTCTATAACCTAGACTAGAATTCTATTAGTAGGCCTGTTTACAGCTGCGTTTACTAATGTTCTGCTGCAGCTAATTACAGCGCGCTAGGTTAACCTAGTAAGCTCTAATTAGCTACTACTTTACTAAGCCTAACCCTTATTATTAATCTCTAAGTTATTAAGTTTACTGCTACCTGCGCGTCTACTCGTTACTATAGTTACGCAGTTAGTTTCTAGATACTTAGAGTTTACCTGCGTATCCTGCTTCTCTTATTACTTTATAAACTCTATTATTAACTTCTATATTAACTTATAGGCGAGGAGGTTTACTAGAGTAAGCCCTTTAATCTCCTGCTATAATGTGCTTAGCAGTGCGTTCTCCTCCTTTATTCTAAGAAGATATCTAATACTATTACTAGCTCTTAGAATTAAAGTGCCTAGTCGCCTTACCTACTTTACTACTAAGGCTAGTAGGATAATTACTGCGTACAGGTTATTATATAGCTGCGCCTCTATAGGAAGGTTACGTATTATCTTATTATAACTAAAATTATCTATAATATTATAGTAGACCTGCTCTAGTATCTTATTATAGTCTTCTTAGAAGAGTGTAGTTATAGACTTTAGTTTCTGTACTTAGGCTCTACGTGTATTTTATAGTATATCTTTTACTACTAGTACTTATATATTCCTAGTCTATCTCTATGTTATAGCACTAGCCTTAACAGCGTTTATACTTACTTCTAGGGTAAGTATAATATAACGTAGATCTACCTTATTAAGTAAAAAGACTTTATCTAATCCTTGCTAGATAACCTAATAGTTGTTAAATTAGCAGGTTGCCTTAGCGATACTAATATCCTGCTACTTCTTATTCACTAGTCTGTTTAATTATACTTCTAGCTTTAGTCTAGAACTTGCCCTGTTAGTAAACACTTCTAGGTATACCTCTCTTATTAAACGCATTACAGCGTCTAGTAATACATAAAATTTATCTAATAGGTTATTTTATAACTACTATATAAGCATAGTTTTTAGGACTACTTCTAGCATTAAGCCTAACCTATTACCTTGTTAACTAAAATACTATATGCGCATGTTGTCCTGCTATTTCTTATACGCCTACCTGTTTAATTTTAGAGTTATTATTTTAGGGCAGTCTCTAATTAAATAAGATGTTTTTCTGCATCTAAAACACTCGCCTTAGCAGCTAAGAGATTATAATCTTACTTGCTATTAGTTCTCTAGTAACTAGGATCTATCCTGTCTATTAGTATACTATTACAGGGTTTTTGTAGTAGTAGTTAGCGTGTTTTAAAGGAGTACCTTACTTACTAAGTAGGTGTAGTTACGCACGTCCTTTATAAGACTAGCTATTAACTTATATTAGGTAATTTAAGTAAGATACGCTATATCTAGCTTAAGTCTATTTAGGTTACGTACTAGCTCCTTTACTTATAGATTAACCTTAGCGCTTGCAGCTAGCTCCTTATTTAAGTATTAGTCTAGCTTTAAGTCTTTAATAATTAATTATAATAGAGTAATAAATAAATTTAAGGCATTCTGTTTACGTGCGATCCTCGTTATCCTCTGCGCCTCCCTCTCTACTTCTCCCTTCTTAAAAGCCTGCATTCCCTGCCTCTATTTAGCAACTATCTTTAGGTAGGTGTAGATTTCTTCTATCTTAAACGTTAGTTTACTCTTACTCTTAGGGCAGTCCTTCTCTAGTATATAGAATATTACTATTTCCTTGTCTTACCTATTTAGTCTCTAAAAGAAGAAGTAACCTACTTCTATTACTATAATCTAACCTACCTTCTTATAAGTATTAGTGTACATAGATATATTAGTGTAGTACTTAGTAATTAGTATATTACCTTCTACACATTCTTTAATATATACTTTAAGAAATTAGCGCGTCCCTATTTAATAAAAGATATTAAGCTCCTCCTAGCGCTCCTTTATGTCCTCCTGCAGACGCTCCTAGTCTTATTACTTAAAAGCGCTTAAGCGTTTAACTATTTGTCTACAAGGCTCTAAATAGAAGTCTAGGAGAACTTCTAACTTATCTCTCTCTAACTAATTATAGGTTCCTGCGCGGCAGTTGTAGCTAGCAAGCTATTCTATAACGTTATGCCTACTAAAAAGCTTAATAGTTACTAGCGCCTTTAGTTAAAGCAATAGTCTTAATTAACTAGAGTTAGATACTTCTTCTATAGTAGGCCTTCTAGTATTAATAGTAGATATAGTATTAAAGGCTAGTCTGCTCTTAAGGAAACGAAGTAAAGATGTTTAGTAGTTAATAAGGTAGGAAGTAATTGTTCTACTTACTGTAATACCTTCTCTAATACTCTTCTTACGCTCTTATTATCTTCGTCCTTTAGCTTTACAGCTTTAGGCACTAAGTATTGCGCTAAGCTTGCTATATTATTCTTTATCTTCTCCTATATCTCTTAATCTTGCAATTTATTTCTGCTCCTTTCTTTCTTCTTTATTTGCCCTCTTTACTAGCCTTAGCTTCTTATCTAATCCTTTATAGGCTAGCTCCTTTAGCTGCCTGTTATCCTGCTATAATTTACTTATTACGCTATCTACTTCTCTCTAGTAATACGCGTAACTATTACTTGTATTATTCTAATTATCTTTTACTAGTAATAAGCTCTTTTCTTAATATTAGTTTTATTACTAATTTATCTTATTTCTTATACGCTGTTTACTTAGTATCGTAGTTTACTTAGTATTATTATAAGTCTCTCTCTAGGAAGTGTAGTAAGTCTCTCTCTAGGAAATATAGTAAGTCTCTTTCTAGGAAATGTAATAAGTCCCTCTCTAGGAAATGTAATAAGTCCCTCTCTAGGAAATATTGTAAGTCTCTCTCTAGGAAATGTTATAAGTCTCTCTCTAGGAATGTTATAGCTTAGGCTACGCCTATGCCTAAAGGATAGGGCTTAGTTAGCGCGATAGAGTATATAGCCTTTAGATTGCCTTTAGGCCTCTCTTGTTACGAATATTTATATTCTTATTAACACTTATTATAGTTCTACTTTAAGGCTAGTCTATTATATTAAATATTTGTTAAACAGAAGCTATAAAAGAGACAGGATAGCTTCTAAACAGGCCCTAAACGATACTGTCTTACAGTAAATACTTGCTACTCTCTAATCTCTTTAAACTTTACAGGATAACGACTGCGCTGCGCTCTGCTAGCTTTAAGAATAACTTAATAAAGCCTATAGAGCTATCTCTAACCTCGCTACTCTAGCTCTAGCAACTCCCTATTAGAATACTACAGATAATACTATCCTTCTAACCCCTATAGATAAGACACTAGCTAGTAACCTAACTAATACAGCTAATCTACTAGCAGCACCTACAGCACTCCCTCTAGTTAAAGTTAAACTACCTAAGTTACGACAGAAACTGCTGCCTGTAGGAACTTAGTTCTCTAGGGATTTAATCTCCTTTATAGCTTAGAAGGTTACTATAGAATATAAGCTTTAGGTTAACGTTAAGTTTATTAGTAGCCTAACTAACTAGTTTGTGTTTATTTAGGCTAACCTTACGCTAATAGTCTAACACAAAGTAGCCCTGTACTATTAGTAAAGTAGGTTTAATAGTTAGTATAACTCTGTAAACTTCTTTATTTACTTAGAATTCTGCTACGCGGATATCTATGCTAGAGAGAAGGCACAGGCACGGCTTAAAGGTCTTTACTAGTAAAAGGATAAGCCCTTCCCTAAATTCTTAATTTACTTTAATACTACCCTGTAGTAGGTAGGAGGAATAGAGTAGTCTAATAAGTAGAAGCTAGGAAAGCTTAGACGCGCCTTTAATAAGAATATCTACACTATTACTCTAAACTAAGGCGTCTTCTATACTAATTATAACTAGGTAGTTTACGCTTATAGTATAATTACAGTTAATATTAAGATAACACAGCTAGAAAAATAATACTAATCTTACTAGCCTCTAGGACTAAAGCTAGCCTAACTACAGTAAGATGCCTAAGGAGATGTTATTATGTCTTCTATGCAGGCGATAGGTAGCTAATCCTATAAAAGCTAAGGCAAGCTATAAGCTAATTAGATTCTAGATAATCTTTTCTACTAGCGTAGGGAGAAAGGACAGTGTATAAGATACAGTTAGAGTAGATATATTATAAGAGAGTGTAGTAATATAGTAGTAGTAAATATAGTATCTTTCTAAGAAGACTCTATACTTATAGACGTAGTAAGCTATAGTACGTTAGAGAAAGCGTAGCCTCTACTTTAAATGCAAAACAGAGGTAGTACAAGGATATTAGGGTAGAGGAGTAGTTAGACTACAAGACAGATAACGACGTAGCTAGCATTTTAAAGAAGATAGATAGAGCGCTATTCTAGGTCCTAGCCTTCTTAGAGGATATACTCTACGTTAATATTCTAATTAACTTAGGCTGCTAATGTTTCTGTACTATAAGTAAGGTAAAGGCAAATAAGATTAAGGCAGATTACTTAGAAATTCTGCTACGTTGCCTTCGCTAAGTAGCTAGACTTACGCAAGGACTAATAATTACTTAGATAGTAATTTTATCTTATAATATTAATAGTTAGTAAACACAGCTTGTAGGGTATGTAATACCTAATCTAGATTATAATATAATATTTAGCCTCCTATAGCTTTAGTACTTTAGAGTTACTCTCTAGGCTAATTAAAAGACTCTAGAGATTGCCTAAGCATAAGGATTAGTAGTCTAGAAAACGCAGCAGCGCTAACGATACCTAAAACTAGTTACTACAGTCTTATTACTAGCCTTCCTGTCCTAGGGCCTAGATAACCTCTAAAGATAGCCTAACAACACGCTTATTACAAACCTCTAAGACATAACCTAGGTTCTAGCTATTACGCTCCTAAATAGAGGAAGCAACGAGAAAGAACTTACTAAGGATAGCAAGGGCCTCCTTAAAGAACTTAAGTTGTTCTAAGACCTATTTAATAAAGAGAAAGTAGTAGGTCTTCTACCTTACTAAGGCCGCATAGACTACTATGTAAAGCTAAAACTCTAATAAGACAGCTCTCTTCTAGAAGTACTATAGGGCCCTCTGTACAGCATGCTAAGGGATTAGCTTATTAAACTTTAGTAGTAACTTATAGGCCTACTTAATAAAGGCACTAACACTAACTTTTTATTTTCTATAGTACCCTTGTTTTTCTATCTAAATTAACTTAAAAACTGTCTGTTTATCAAAAAAATAGACTCTCCTCTCTCTCTCTAAGCTTCTAGAGTTCTAGTTAGCTAAAATAGAAGGTTCTAGGGGTAGTAGTAGTAGTATTGCGACTTTAAATTACGATACTACAGCGCTTACACCTACAAGAACACGCCCTAAAGAGCCTAAATTAGCTTACTAGGGCAACTTACGCTGCTTAGGAAAGCGTGCACTTAGGCTTTACCCTATTACACTACTAAATCTTAGTAAAAGGGCGTTTAATAAGTACTCTAGAGGTAATATAGTTACTAGCGTACTCGCTCTGCACCTTACTACAGTACGCTAGGCCTATAAGACCTAGGAGAATATTATTAAAGCTATTATAGAGGCTATTAATAAGTGTATAGAGCTATTCTAAGGCCCTGCTAACAAGCCTATTACTATAGAACTTTACCTTTAGGTTATCTAAGCTCTTACCTCCTTAGCTACTATTAGCCTATAAGCCTGTAACACGGCAGCCTTAAATACCCCCTTAAGTGCCTAAAGCACTAGTAATAGCTCTTACAGCGCTAGCGCTTACAGTAATAGTATAAACCTATCTAGCAGCTAGCTAAACTACCTGCCTAATACTAGGGTAAACAGCTGCTCCTATAGCAGGAGTATAACTACTACTAGGAGTAAAACTACTAATACCTACTATATTAGCTAGGCAGGCATTACTGCAACTCCTAAGAGTTTAGAGAAAGATAGTAGACTCTCTACTACTAAGAGCGAGTCCTAAAGAGGTAGAGAACGCGAGGCTAGACCTGCTATCTCTACCTAGAAGCTTACTGCAGTTAAAGAGGACCTACGCATCCTTATTACTATACCTACTACAGCCTATTTAAATTACCTATTACTCTAGGTAATCTACAAAGCTATCTGTAAAGCTACAGGGACTCTACTAGAAGATCTCTCTAAGGCTACTAAGACTAAGACTAGCTAGGCTCTTATGCTAGCTAACAAGGCTATCTGCTAGCTACTTATAGGCTAGAAGAGTAAAGAGCTTATACTAAGGTCTATTAAGGCTAACAGTGCTGCTATCTTACAGACCTAGTATAACTATACTATACAGAACGTAGCTAGCTTCTACTACTTAATTATAGGTACTAACGTCCTTACTACTACTAAGATAGTAGAAGAAGAAGCCTACATTTAAACTAGTATAGAGCCTATTAACTACTGCCCTTCTAGGCATAGACTAGCCCCTACAGGCTTAATTACATAGATTGTCTCCTTCGCCTAGCTAGTCTGCCCTTTCTAGCTTTTTAGCAGGAGCGATTAAGCTAAATAAATTACAAAAAGGCTAGTTATTAAACGCTATAACCTAGGGTGCTAGAGGTACTATAACTCTATAAAGTACCTCTAGGAGAACTGCTATAGTAAGTGCGGTAGCAGGTCCTAGGAATATAATAGGCCTTCTAAAGATAACTATACACATCCTAACTAGTACGCTAACTGCCTTAGACTCTACAGATCTAGGCACTCTACATGCCTAGCTGTCCCTAAATAAATTAGAGATAAGCTCTAACAACTTACAAAGAAGGAAATTACTCTTCTTTAAAGGGCAGGGCGTTGTGCCTATAACTAGGTACACTAGATTACTACCTAGGCTATAGCAGGTCTCTTACAGTCTTCTAAGAACTTAACTAGCCCTATACCTATATCTATACCTAACTTAACAGCGCCTAGTACTTATTTAGACTATAATAAGGTTACTAGCAGCAGCAGGGCTTTAAAGGATACTGCCTCTGCCCTAGCTAAGAGGAGAAAATAGGCTAAGTCTACTCTATCTACCTCTATACCTTAGTTAAGCAGGCCCTAGAGGACCACGACAGCAGCTAGGCTAAGCCTAAATCTTATTAAACTCTCTACCTAGTCTGTAACCTAACAAGGAGACTATACTACCTTATCTTCTACTAAGAACACTGCTATAATAGATTCTAAATCCTTATATTAGAATACTCTTAGTAACGCTGCCCCCCTACTAGAAGAGGGAAAGACCTATAGATAGGTTAGGTAAACGTTAGTAGGAGCTTACTCTACTATATATCTATCCTTGCGCTTACGTTTAAGAATAGGATTAATATACTCTATATATAAGAACCCTTTACTTACTAGAATACGCGTACCTCTACCTACCTAGGCTATAAACACTACCTACTAGTAAATGCCTAGAGAGAAGAGAAACGTAATAACTAGGAGGCTTAGCGCCTCTAGGTTATAACCTACACCCTTAAAGGGGTAAAACTTAGCGTTACCTACTAGCTAGCGCTTTACTAGAGGGATTTATAATAGATTAAAGTTAATAGTACCTCTATCCTAAATGTTTATAGGTAACTACGGTCTATACAGGCCCTAGATACTATTACAAACCTAACCCCCTCTAGCTACTACTTAATTAGCAGGGACTTTAATACTAAGCACGATACTTTTAAACTAGGCGCTACTACAGCCTATAGAGGAGCTAAACTAGCACGCTAGTCTACTAATAGTAGTATAGACTTTATTAGTAAGCCTAGTGTAGCTACTTATAGGGCAGGATACGTTATTAATCTTACCTTCTCTAATATCCTATTTACCTTTATAATAGTAAGAGAGGACCTTTATTACAGCTTAGATTATAATATAATAGTTACTCTTATCCCTAGATAAGGCTAGGAGCCCCTTAACTAGTTCTACTACTACCTACTAGAAACTGCTCTCTCTAAGTTTACTAGCCTAGTAAAGCTTAGGATAGCCTACGTGCCTAACCTAGCTTCTATCTACTTCTACCTAGATATTAAGACCTATACTACAGCCTTTACAAAGGCTATTATAGACGCTCTATATATAGTAAGCAGGAAGGACTAGAGAGTAAGCAGAGCTACTCTCTAGTAGACTCTTAAGTACTACTCCTAGTACAAGGACTACCTGCATATTAAGCGCTTTAACCTAGGACTTATAGAAGAGAAAAGAGCTTTCCTCTCTATAGTCTAGGTAGTAAAATAGGACTACTAGTAGTATACTATTAATAGCGTACGCGACAATAAGGACCTTTTCTAGATTATTAGATAGTATAAACTTAAACCTACCTAACTAGAAGTACTCTTTATTATCAGGGACCGCACTATATCTAAGCCCCTAGAGAAGGCTAAGGCCCTCTAGGAAGCTATTCTAAGGCGTTTTAGTACTAATAACAACCTGCTAGAGCCGCTGCTACTATTACTACACTCTACCCTACTATAGCAGGTTAAGCTCTCTATAGAGGAAATAGAGCGCAACACTATTAGTGTTTCTAGTACCTTTCTAGGAATTAATAAGATTACTATCTATATCCTAAAGGCCTGCTAGGCCTTAATTAAGTACTATCTCTTTATAATCTACTAGGTAATCCTACGTATAAGCTACTACCTAGCAGTATAGAAGTTAGCTAAAGTAGCTATAATCTCTAAGGTTAGTAAACAAGACTAGTTATCCCCCTGCTCTATACGCCCTATTGCCCTATATATAGTTATAGGTAAGGGCATTAAATAAGTTATAGCCTAACGTATAGCCTAGATAGCTATACTATATAGCGTTCTTAGCCCTCTTTATAGCAGCGCTCTTTCTAAATAGTCTATAATAGACTTAGTAGTAGCCTTTACCTACAAAGCTAAATAAGCTTTTACCTAAGGGTAACACATTATAATAGTTACTATAGATGTCTAAGGTACCTTTAACGCCTTACTCTCTTACTAGCTGCTATACTAAATAGAGGCGCAAGGCTAGCTAGCAGCTACAATATAGCTTGTAGGCAGCTTCCTCTCTAACTGTAGGATCTAAGTCTAGCTTAAGAAAACTACTACTCTATAGTACCCTGTAGAGTGTAGTACCCCGCAGAGCTCTCTACTGTCCTTAGTTCTCTATACCCTCTACCTAGCTAAACTAATAATATAGGATACTAGCTACTATTTTAGTTATACTAACGATGTATGCCTCTTCTACGTAGTATACACCTTTAAGGAGAGTAATAGGCTTATTACAGAGGACATTTATTAGATTAACTAGTAAGGTAATAATAACTACGTTGTCTTTACCCTAGAGAAATGTAAAATAATCTATCTTACTAGATAGAGAGGGACACACATTCCTCTACTAGTAGTTAATAAGACCCTTACTATTACCTCTATTACAGGCACTAATAAGACGCTAGCTCTGCGCTAGCTTAGAGTCTAGTTTAACTATAAACTTAGCTTTAAGTAATACGTCTATATTTAGGCTGCTAAGGCTAGAGTAGTAGCCTACTATATCTATAGCCTTACTAGAACAGTTTATAGCTCTCTAGCTAGCTCCCTGCGTAAAGCTATTATAACCTGCGTCCTTCTACGCCTACTATATAGTACAGAGGCGTAGTATAAGAGCTATACTAAACCCTTAAGGATTATAAAGGCTTCCTGTACGCTAGAAGTTAGTACTAGACTTAAAGAATATATCGCTCTTATAGACAGGACAATTACTCTAGTAGCCTGTAGAGTACTCTTAGTCTTCTACACTACTCTTACTATAGCGCTATTTTATAACGCTAGCCTACCTTTAGGTTTAGTAGTACTTAAATAAGTATAGTACTGCTTTGCTATCTACTTACGCACAGTAGATAAATACTACTCTCTAGTAAGCTAAACTACTATCCCCCTTATTAGTTAAGGCTAGGGAGCTAGAGGACACTAGCAGCCCTAAACCTAGGTCTAAATTATTAGCTGCCTCCTTTCTACAGTACCTCGCCTGCTGCTTACACCTCCCTACTACTTACCTAGATATAGAACAGACCTTACTAGTTTAGTCTAGAAAGCTGCAGCAGCTAAAGCCTTTACTGCCTAGTAGGCAACACTACTAACTAATAACGTTACTGTCTTCTTAGACAGATCTAAGCAATACCTTAATAGAGTTAAGAGAGTTACCTATAGCTATGCTATATACTAAGGGCAGAAACTATCTGCTAAAGGCAGTAGCTTACTTAACCTCTAATCCTATGTGTTTAACGCAGAGGCAGTAAGAGTATAGTAAGCTCTTTAGTATATACTTACCCTTACTAGAGCTATATAGTACCTCTAACGTATCTAGATATATATTAATAGTACCTTAGTTATCTAGTGCCTCTGCAGCACTGCTACTCTCTTATTCTAATAGGCATTTCTTAACTGCTAGCAGGCTATAGATATACTTAATATTAAGGTTAAATAGGCCCTAGGCTATACTAGCCTTAAGGGCAACAAACAGGCTAACATACTTGCTAATTAAGAGGCTAAAAGCCTCTAAGAACTGTATAGACAAGCTACTAAACCTACTATTACTAGCCTCTGCTCTAACGCTTAGGCACTAGATAGGCTTATAGCCTATTAATAGTAGTCTACCTACGCCTCTAAACTCTTAGCCTAGTACAGACATTAGCAGCTGCCTTATAATGTTACAGAGCCTAAAGGACTACGCTTAGAATAATAAGTACTTAGCAAGTTACTAGCTATCTACACTATGTACAAAGACTTTACCTAGTACTATAAGAAGTTTAAGTATAAGGACGCAGAGCTGTGCTGCTCCTACAGTAACTATAAGATACTAGATTACCTTGTTTACTACTTCTATAGCTAGAAGGCTTTTTACTTCTAGCTACACTAGCCTATTATTCCCCTAGAGGACTATAAGGATAGTAAGGCGTACCTTAGGACGCTGCTTAACTACCTAGAAGACTTTACAGACTTCCTCGCTCTTACTACCTTATAATAGGTCTCTCTACTATGTATTAGGCTACCCTAGTATAACTAAAGGAGCCTATAACTACTAGAGCAGAACCCTAGCCTACATACTAAGATAGCCCTTTCTACTCTTAGGCTCGCTTTGCAGATAGGGTAGTAACCCTGCCTATATATTCGCTCGCCCTTCTACTTAGCTACACTAGCTATCTCTATAACTTTCCTTTCTATCTCTCCCCTCTATATACACCTTAACCCCCTTGTTTAAAAAGTCTTAGCATTTTCTAGCAGAGAATTAACTACGCACGCGGCCTCTACCTTCTATAAATAGCCTATAGGGCTACTTATACACCTAGGGGCGGCTATACTAACTCGCCCTTACGCTAACCTTTATACATTACAAGCTAACTAGCAGGCTTAGATAACCTTATAGGCTCCTAAGGGTAGTTTACTATACTAACTAACCTTTATATTTAACGTGCTTAGCGCGTCTCTTATTCCCCTTAGGAGAAGATTACAGGTATATAGGTTTATAGCTTACGTTCTTACTAGATATTTAAATTAATACTACTACTACTACTACTACTTAATAAAGGCTAGGTATAAGTAAGTTTTTCCTCTATAGGCACGCCTATTCTTATAGTAAAAAAGCTAAGAGGAGAATAGAGGTTGTGTGTAGACTACTGCGGCCTAAACGCGCTTACTAAGTAAGACTACTACTTACTTCCTTTAATTAAGAAGACTCTACGCACCTTATCTACTACTAAATAGTTTACTAAGCTAGATATTTAAGTAGCTTTCTACAAGCTCTATATTACAGAAGGAGATAAACCTCTTACAGCCTTCTAAACTTACTTTAGACTCTATAAGTAGCTAGTCTGTCTATTTAGTCTTACAGGAGCTCCTGCTATATTCTAAAGATACATTAACAGAGCGCTAAAAGAGATACTTAGCCTATTTACTACTGCGTATTTAGATAACGTACTTATCTATTTAAATAGAAGCCTTTAAGATTACATAGTAAAGGTAAAGCGTATACTAACACTCCTTAGCAACGCAGGCCTCTATCTTAATCTTAGAAAGTACTAGTTTGCTACAAAGATAGTTAAGTACCTAGGGTACATAGTTAAAGTAGAAGAAGCTATCTACTCTAACTCTAAGAAAATTAAGGCAATTTATAAATAGGAAGCTCTTACGTCTATACGAGGTGTTTAAAGCTTTATAGGATTTGCTAACTTCTACAGAGACTTTATATTAAACTTCTCTAAACTAATAGAGCCCCTTTATTACCTTACAAAGAAGGATGTGCTGTTTTAATAGACAAATAACACTAAGAAGGCCTTCTAGAAGATTAAAAACATCTTTATAGCAGGGCTAGCCCTAGTACTATAGGACCTAGAAAGAGACACGTTAGTAGAAATAGACTACTTAGGAGAAGTAACTAGAGGCTACTTATTATAGTAGATTAGTAGTGTTTAGTATCTAGTTATATACTACTCTACTAAGCTAACACTAGTAAAGTGTAACTACACTATCTATAATAAAGAACTCCTTATAGTTATTTAGTACCTAGTTACCTAGATACTAGAACTCTAGAGCGTTGCAAAACCCTTTATTATACTTACTAACTATAAGAACTTTAAATACTTTATAAACACTAGAGTCCTTAGTAAAAGGTAGCACTAGTAGGCAGAACTCCTTAGCTAGTTTAATTACGACCTCTGCTATTGCCTAGGACATTTAGCTAACAGGCCTAATACTCTAAGTTAATAAGACTAGGACGTTAGAACCTTATAACTACAGGAGGCTACTCTAATAACGCCTTAATTAATCTAGGTTATAGTAGTAAAAGTAAGTAATAATAAAGTAACGCTAGGCTACTAAATATTCGCAGATAGGTATATCTAGGCTCTTTAGAATAAAGCTATTAGGGCTAACTCTAAACACACTATTTACTTAAAAGTAGTCTAGTAAGGTAACTAGCAGTTTCTCCCTAGTGCAGACATAAAGTAGTAGATTAATAACTACTTAGTTAGCGCGTATAGAACTCTAATATAGTAAGGAGTTATATAGCTACTAGTATAGAAACCTCTTATAATAGCTATTATTTAGCGCGTATACAAATTAGGACTTACAGAACACCTAGGAAAGAATACTACGTTCTAGCTAGTCTAGCGCAGCTACTACTAGGATAGGATATTAGAAGATATAACTTAATACGTTAGAAACTGCTACTGCTATAGAGCCTATATCTTAAGGAAGAAGCGCTAAGGACTCCTCTAACCTCTCCTAATTATAGATTAATTCTAGTCCTAAATCTTAATTAACTTTATAGTAGACTTTCTCTAAGCTACACTAACGTTACTGCGTTACCTACTTATTATTACAGACTAACTATCTAAGTTTATTTAGCTAGAGGTAATATATACTATAGAAGCTAAGGATTGTATACACAGGTTCTAAGACGTATAGTAGTAATTTTATAGCTTCCTTTCTACTATTATATCTAACAGAGGCTTAGACTAGCTAGGAACCTTCTAGAAAACACTGTATAAGACTACAGGCATTAAGTAGCTACTCTCTACGTTGTATTACTTATAAACTAACAGGAGCATAGAAAGGGCTAACTAAGAGGTCTAGGTAGTCTTAAGAATAATAGTGTACTTTAAGCAGATAGACTAGGCAGACTACCTCCTAGCATGTTAACTTACTTTAAATAACAGGGATTCTAGCGTTACTAGTATTAGCCTTAACTTGCTACTTAACAGCTACAACATTAACCTCCTATAATAGGTTAAAGTCTCTAAAACGTTAATAAAAACACTATAGGGCTGTGCAGTCTACTTTGTTAACTATCTAAAGTAAAGAGTAAAACTAACTTAGGCTGTAATCGCTTTCCTGTAGCAGTAAACATAGGAGGCTACAAACTAAAGTAGATAACTAGCAGAACGTTTTAAGGTTAGAGATAAGGTATAGTTTTCTATATAGAATATTAAGATAAATTAACTTAGTAAAAAGCTAGATTTCTTGTAAAATAAGTATACTGTTACTAACGTCTCGTCCCTACTTACTATAGTTCTTAATCTCCTAGAGAGCCTGTACTAAATAGTTTATATTAACTTACTTAAGAGAGCTGTAGAGAACTTACTCCTAAGCTAGAAGCTAGCAGACGCAAGGCTAGGCCCTGTAATTATACTAGAGGAGGATAACCTAATACTAAATAAATAGAAGGTAGAGTCTATTCTTTATACTAAGAATATAAGAGGAAGAGGTAAGCGCTAAGTACTTGTAAAGTAGAAAGGCTAGGCAACACTAACATAGTACCTACTAGAGGACTTTATAGATATAAAAGCCTTGTAAGAATTTAGAAAGAAATAGGAGGATGCATTACATTACAATAGGCCCTAGAGACAGGTAAAGAGGAAACTAAAATAGGTTTTATTAAAGAAGAGTATAGGCCTAACTCTATAAAGAGGCTAGGATAAAGAAGCTAAGACTAGCAAAAGCTACTAGGATTACTAAGAGGGCAGACGCCCTAACTACTAAAACTACTAGAGAGGCAGGCGCTCTAACTAACACTAAAACTAAACTACTAATAAGGCTCTAACCTTAATAAAGAGAGGCGTTCTAGGGCTCTTAGCTAGGTAAGTCTTAATTAGGATTATCTAACTCTAACTCTAACTTGTCTAGAGCAGACTTATATATAGTCTTAGATAATAACTTATTATTCTAAGCGCTAGTAGCTAGGGCTTGTAGAGCTAGAGCTTATAGAGCTAGGGCTTACAGAGCTAAGGCTTATAGAGCTATTCTAGAGCTACTAAGAAGACGCTAAGCCTAATTATAAGTAGTATTATAAGTAGCCTAAGTAATAAAATGTAACTACTCTAGTAATAGCTAACTAATATAAAGAGTCTTACTACTACTAGAATAACTATAACTAGAGGTAAAAACGCTAGCGCCTTAATAGTAACTATCTAGGAGAAGAGAGTTATCCTATATACAGGTATTATAACCTTAGGTACTAGGAGGAAGAGGTAACAGCGTACGCTTATAGAGGCGCTAGTAGTAGAGAATAAGAGCTATATAATAGAGCAAAGGCGTTATAGGTAACTTAGTAAATAGGTTAAAGGTAGGCACTAGAAGACCTGTAAATAGATTAAATTATAGAGACAGGGATATAGAGAATACTAATAGCTAACCTAAGAAAGAGTTAAACTAGGTACTACTAGGAGTTAACAGTAGGGAATATACAGACAGAGGCGCTAGAAAGGCAGGTAGAGCAGGAGCTAGAGCTAGGTAGGCAGCGTTTATTACCTTTAACTCTTTCTAGAAGATATATTAGCAACGTTAAACTAATAGAACTAGGAAGTTTACTTACTAGTATCTTAACCTAGATACTCTATAGACCCTTAGTCTACCTACTTACTTACTTAAGATAATAATAAGTTAGGTTAAATTACTACTTAACCTAATAGTGCGCGTCTTAAATTTAGTAGTCCTAATCCTAGAACGTGCGCTATATAGTAGTTACTATATTATAGATATTATAGTTTATAGTAGTTAGAGTTCTAATAGCGCTAGGTAGTAATAGTACTAAAGAAGACCTAATAATAAGAGTGTTTAAGAATAGATTACTAGAAGCTATAGTAGAAAGGTCTAGCTAAGCTAGAGCAGATAGATTATATTTAACAGAAGGAGGACCTATCTACAAGGCCTAAAGAGCATGTTTATACGCAAGTTTCTAGTTATAATAGAGCTTTAGGAACTCTTTGCTAAAGCGTAGGTGCTTCCTAGACTTCTTACTAGCGCTCTAAATAATTATACTCTTTAACACTATATATATATTACTATTTATATAATTATTATTAGTATAATTAACGTACTAATAAGTATAGGTATAGAGATTAGAGTTAGAGGCTAGAAGCAGATCTAACTACGTGCATAGTGCTTTCTGCTTCTAACAGGGCTTACACTTGTTAGTAGATCCTATTAGGTATCTATAAAAACGTTAGTATAGTAAAAACAAGGTAAAGAAAAGGCTAATACTACTTAAGATAACTATATATCTCTAACTAATTTATATAGCTAATATAAGCGCAGAATCCTTCTTTAATATAACTAAACTCTTTATTATTACTATTACTAATAAGTAAGTAAGTGCTAACTTTATAACGCAGCTTCTTGCGTAGAGAGGACTTAGGCTATAGATATAAATAGTAAGCTAAGACGTAAAACTAGGAGCGCTGTAATAATATACTAAGGAACTATATGCGTAACTATAATCTTTACTAGGATTTAAAGAGTTACTACCTCTACTAGTACTAGAACTAGAGAGAGAGAAAGACGTAGGGACGAATAAAGCTATTACGTAACAAAAGGTAATCTAAGATAAAAGAGAGATAGTAACAGGGGTAAGACAGAACAACAGCTAATAGGTAGAAAAGAGGATAAGTAAGAAAAGAGGATAGAAAGAGCTAAGAGTTTATTATAGTAGGGACCTTACTAAGTAGTAACGCTAAGCTAATGCTACACTAATGCTGTAATATTATATAACTATACTAAGACTAGAGCCTAGAATAACTACAGGACTATAATATTATATAAGCACTAAGCTTAGAGTAACTATTAGCCTAATAACTAACTTTCTAATTATAAAAATTTTTTCTGTATACTATAGTAGCTATCTAAAATTATAATAGAGAATAATAAGAATACAGTATAGAAGAGAGGTATGTTATAGCTTAGGCTACGCCTATACCTAAAGAATAGGGCTTAGTTAGCGTAATAGAGTATATAGCCTTTAGATTACCTTTAGGCCTCTCTTGTTATAAATATTTATATTCTTATTAACACTTATTACAGTTCTACTTTAAGGCTAGTCTATTATAAAGAAATATATTTACTATTACTTATATACAGTTTATTTTATATACGCTTTTTTACTTAGCGTTATAGTAAGTCTCTCTTTAGGAAAGTATTGCTCTACATTTCTTAGTGTACTATATAATTAACCTATACTTATACTACTACTTTTAGCCTCTTTCTATCCTATATTCTCTATAGGTTGTAAGTTTAGGGCTATTAGACTTCGCCATTTTGTGCTGTTAGGCTTAGGACAAACAAGAATTACACTATAATTATTAAAACTAGATAAAATAATTATAATATTAATTTATTAAGTTGTATATAGAATAGGATAAGATAGTTACTTATTCTTATTAGTTATCTTATACAAGACCTCTAAGAACTTACTTAGTCTCTACTAACTTAGTACGCTGCAGCCTGTAACGTTACTATAGTATACTAGTAGTCTAATATATATAGGTAATAAGGATAGTATAGAGAATACTTAGAGTAATAAATCTAGGTAAGGTTTTACTAACGCAGGATAGTAGAGGGTAAGAGTTTCTTATATCTTTACTACTTATAACTCTACTTTACGTTTACCTTTTATTTATAACTAGGATTATTTACCTTTAGTAGTTAAAGTTAGGTAGTAGCTGCACTAGTAGTTAGAGAGTAGGCGCTAGTTTACTACAGCTAATTATAGTGTACTAGGTTAACTTAGTAAGCTCTAATTAGCTACACTCTTTATTGTGCCTTATCTACTATTACTCTAGTACTAGGTTAGTATCTAGAGGTACCTCTTTTACTTTGTAACCTCGCAATAGTTCTCTATCCTTAGGTAATAATTCTCTTCCCTACTTTGTAACTATTACTTACCTAATAGTTACTAGTAGCGTACCTAGGTTCTTACTCTCTATTATCTCTACTACTGTTACTTGCGCTTCTATCTAAGCTTATATTAAAGTAACCTGCAGGGATATAGTTATATAAGAGTATCCTAGGTTTAACTATAACTTAAGCGTTACGTTAGCGTAGTTTATTTAGGTCTATAAATACTATTAGTTACTAGTAGCCTAGAGCTCTATATAGTATATCTTAGAGATACTGCTACTAGTCCTTACTAGTAGCAAGGTCTATTAGTAAGTGTCCTAGCTCCTAATCTTAATAGTCTAACACTCTAGGTAGGTCTCTCTACTTATAGCTATGCATAAACTAGTCCTTGTCCTATAGTTAGAGACGTCTATAATCTTTCTAGGTAATACTCTCTACCTTCTACAGAATAAATTATTTAAGCTTATAACCTAGTATTATATTATAGAAGGTAAAGCTATTAAGCTTCTTAAGTAAGTAGTAGCCTTTATCTTAGACAGCCTACTGTATCCTGTAAGGTCCTAGCTATCTATCTAGTAGCTTAACTTTCTTAGATTTGCTAATATCTTAGACTAAATTCTATATTAAGGTAAGATTACTAGGTCCTATATCTTAATAGAGAATGTCTTTATTCTTATCTTAGTATTCCTTCTTACGCGTGCGTAGTTAGTAGACTTATAATATTATATCTTTAATATCCTAGTCTTATATATCTAGCTAGATAGCGCGTAGCGTAAGGAGTTTATTACAAGTCTTAACTTTACTCTATAGTAGAGTCTACTATATTAGAAGAGTAAGCTTAATTAGTAAGACTAGGTTCTGTCTAGTAACTAGTTACAATAGTAAATAGCCTGTTAATTTATAGACAGAGTACCTGTCTACCTATAAGACTATTAAAAGGTTATCTATCTATTCTCCTCTAAGCTTTACTAGGGCGTTAATAACTAGTTTATATTCTTCTTTTATAAACTCTATAGCCTATAGGTTATATATAGACGATTAGACTTAATAAATACTATATATTACTACTAATATAGTAACTACTTTCTTATTCTCTAGTCCTCTATCTATATTAATGCGCCTTGTTATACTCTATTAATATATAATATCTTTATAGATAAACTTTATAATAGAGTTAGTATTATTACTTAATAGTGTACAACCTTCTACCTATCTAGAGATATATTTACGCGCAAGAACTAGGAAATATTTATTTTTTAATTATAGTATATAGACTACGTTAATACTAACCTGCTCCTACAGAGCGTAAGCTAGAGTTAATATTAATATATCTTTCTTTTAGGAAGTAGAGCGCTGTTAGTATTAGTTATATTATCTAATCTATGTTTTAACTATAGCCTAAATATCTTTCTACTAGTATTACTAGGCAATTATAGATATAACTCTATTTATACTATAGTGTCTAATCTAGTAGTGTATTTCCTAGACAATTATAATACGTAGATCTTTATTATTAACTACCCTTCTAATAGCAATATTTTGCAAGGATTTCTTAAAAAGGTATCTATCTTAAGTAAAGAAGGTAAGTGCCTGTTATCTCTATTAGCGGGTATTATTGCGTAAGAGTCTAGAAGGACTCTAGAGATACGTTAGGAATTATATAATCTTTTCTAAATTATCCCTGTACATAGTTCTAAGTATTTATCTCTCTAGTTTGTTAACTGTTATAGTGTAGTATGCGAAGGTAACGTACTCTACTATCTCTACAAGGCTATAGTTAATAAACTTGTCTAAATTATCCTCTAGCTCTTCTAGTTACTTCTATCTCTCTAGCTAAGGGTACTAGGAGAGTGCGTTAGCAACTATATACTTCTTACCTTTAATATAGGTAATACTAAAATCCTAGAGTAAGATAGTAGCTAACTATTAATTTATAAGTAAACTAGGTAAGTCTGTTAAGGATTAATTTAGCTAAGTAATTAGCGTCTGCGCGTCTATTTTAATAGTAAAATATACTCTATATAGCTAAACCTAGAACTTCTTAAGTGCCTACAGTACTGCTTTGCATTCTAGTTTTATTAAATACTATAAGCTTTCTGTTTTTAACTATAAGGTACTATTAAAACGAACTAGGTGTTACTTTCTATCCTTGCTAACTTATTTAATAAGCGCGCTACTACCTTGCTTACTAGCGTTAACTCTAAGGTAGATAGGAAGTCTAGAGGTATAGTTAATTATAGTAAGAGCTAGCGCTGTTATAATAGCCTATTTTAGCGCCTTTATTATATTTTACTACTCTTAACTCTAGTACTATGTAACTTCCTTTCTAAGTAGGAGGAATAGTAGTTTTATAATAATTATAAAATAGAAGATCTATATATAGTAGTATATATAGATTCTTATAAATATCTATACTTTGCGCACGTCTCTGCATTCTTGTTATAGCTTAGGCTACGCCTGCGCCTAAAGGATAAGGCTTAGTTAGCGCGATAGAGTATATAGCCTTTAGATTGCCTTCGGGCCTCCCTCGTTACAAATATTTATATTCTTATTAACACTTATTGCAGTTCTACTTTGAGGCTAGTCTATTACATTGAATATTTGTTAAAACAGAGCTATAAAGAGACAGGATAGCTTCTAAACAGGCCCTGAACGATACTGTCTTGCAGCAAATACTTGCTACTCTTTAATCTCTTTAAACCTCGTAGAATAACAACTACGCCGCGCTCTGCTAGCTTTAAGAATAACTTAACAAAGCCTGTAGAGCTATCTCTAACCTTGCTACTCCGGCCCTAGCAACTCCCTATTAGAATACTACAGACAATACTATCCCTCCTACCCTTATAGATAAGACACTAGCTAGTAATCTAACTAACACGGCTAACCTACAGGTAGCACCTACAGTACTCCTCTTAGTTAAAGTTAAACTACCTAAGTTACGACAGAAACTACTGCCTGTTAGAACTTAGTTCGCTAGGGATTCAATCTTCTTTATAGCTTAGAAGGTTACTATAGAACACAAGCTCTAGGTTAACGCTAAGTTTATTAGCGGCCTAACTAACTAGTTCGTGTTTATTTAGGGTAACCTTACGCTAACAGTCTAACACGAAGTAGCCCTGTACTATTAGTAAGGTAGGTTTAACAGGCAGTATAATCCCGCGAACTTCCTTATTTACCTAGAATTTTGCTACGCGGATGTCTACGCTAGGGAGAAGGCACAGGCACAGCTTAAAGGCCTCTACTAGCAAAAGGATAAGTCCTTCTCTAAGTTCCTAATCTGCTTTGATACTACCCTATAGCAGGTAGGAGGAATAGAGTAGTCTAACAAGCAGAAGTTAGGAAAGCTTTAACGCGCCCTTAATAAGAATATCTGCACTATTGCCCTAAACTAAGACGTCTCCTGCACTAATTATAACTAGGCAGTTTACGCTTATAGCGCAATTGTAGTTAACATTAAGATAACACAGCTAGAAAAGCAATACTAATCCTACTAGCCCTCTAGACTAAAGCTAGCCTAACTACAGCGAGATGCCTAAGGAGATGTTATTATGTCTCCCATGCAGGCGACAGGCGGCTAATCCTATAAGAGCTAAGGCAAGTAGCAAGCTAATTAGATTCTAGATAATCTTTTCTGCTAGCGCAAGGAGAAGGGACAGTGCACGAGATACAGTTAGAGTAGACATATTATAAGAGAGTGCAGCAATGCAGTAGTAGTAAATGCAGTGTCCTCCTAAGGAGGCTCTGTACTTACAGACGTAGTAAGCTATAGCACGTTAGAGAAAGAGTAGCCTCTATTTTAGATATAAAATAGGGGCAGTACAGGGACATTAGAGTAGAGGAGTAGTTAGATTATAAGACAGACGATAACGTAGCTAGCATTTTAGAGAAGATAGATAAGGCGCTATTTTAGGTCCTAGCCTTCTTAGAGAATGTGCTCTACGTTAACGTTCTAATTAACTTAGGCTGCTAATGTTTCTATGCAGTAAGCAAAGCAAAGGCGAATGAGATTAAGGTAGATTGCTTAGAAATTCTGCTACGTTGCCTTTGCTAAGCGGCTAGACTTACGCAAGGACTAATAATTACTTAGATAGCAATTTTATCTTGTAATATTAATAGTTAGCGTACACAGCTTATAGGGTATGTAATACCTAATCTAGATCACGATGTAATATTTAGCCTTCTATAGCTTTAGCACTTCAGCGTTACCCTCTAGGCTAATTAAGAGACTCTAGAGATTGCCTAAGTACAAGGATTAGTAGTCTAGGAAACGCAGCGGCGCTAACGATACCTAAAACTAGTTACTGCAGTCTTGTTACTAGCTCTCCTGTCCTAGGGCCTAGATAACCCCTAAAGGTAGCCTAACAGTACGCTTATTACAAATCTTTAAGACATAACCTAGGTTCTAGCTATTACGCTCCTAAGTAGAGGAAGCGATAAGAAAGAGCTTACTAAGGATAGCAAGTGCCTCCCTAAAGAACTTAAGTCGTTCTAAGACCTATTTAATAAAGAGAAAGTAGCAGGTCTCTTACTGCACTAGGGCTGGATAGACTACTATGTAAAGCTAAAACTAAGGCAAGACAGCTCTCTTCTAGAAGCCCTATAGGGCCCTCTGTATAGCATGCTAAGGGACTAACTTATTAAACTTTAGCAGCAACTTACGGGCCTACTTAATAAAGGCTAGGTATAAGCAAGTTCTTCCTCTATAGGAGTACCTGTCCTTATAGCGAAAAAGCTAGGAGAGGGATAGAGGTTGTGTGTAGACTACCGCGGCCTAAACGCGCTTACTAAACAAGACTGCTACTTGCTTCCTTTAATCAAGGAGACTCTACGCACCCTATCTGCTGCTAAATAGTTTACTAAGCTAGACATTTAAGTAGCCTTCTACAAGCTCTGTATCGCAGAAGGAGATAAACCTCTTACAGCCTTCTAAACTTGCTTTAGGCTCTATAAGTAGCTTGTCTGTCCATTTAGTCTTACAGGAGCTCCTGCTACCTTCTAAAGATATATTAACAGAGCGCTAAAGGAGGTACTCGGCCTATTTACTACTGCGTACTTAGACAACGTACTTGTCTATTTAAATAGAAGCCTCTAAGATTATATAGCAAAGGTAAAGCGCACGCTAACACTCCTTAGCAACGCAGGCCTCTATCTTAATCTTAGAAAATGCTAGTTCGCTACAAAGATAGTTAAGTACCTAGGGTACATAGTTAAAGCAGGACAAGGCATCTACCCTGACCCTAAGAAAATTAAGGTAATTTGTAAATAGGAAGCCTTTACGTCTATACGAGGTGTTTAAAGCTTTGTAGGATTTGCTAACTTCTACAGAGACTTTGTGTTAAACTTCTCTAAACTAATAGAGCCCCTTTATTACCTTACAAAGAAGGATGTGCTGTTTTAATAGACAAATAACACTAAGAGGGCCTTCTAGAAGATTAAGAACGTCTTTATAGCGGGGCTAGCCCTAGTACTATAGGACCTAGAAAGGGACACGTTAGTAGAAACAGACTACTTAGGAGGAGCGACTAGAGGCTGCTTATTATAGTAGATTAGTAGTGTTTAGTATCTAGTTGTATACTACTCTGCTAAGCTAACACTAGCAGAGCGTAACTACACTATCTACAATAAAGAACTCCTTATAGTTATTTAGTGCCTAGTTACCTAGATGCTAGAACTCTAGAGCGTTGCGAAACCCTTTGTTATACTTACTAACTATAAGAACTTTAAATACTTTACAAACACTAGAGTCCTTAGCAAAAGGCAGCACTAGTAGGCAGAACTCCTTAGCTAGTTTAATTACGACCTCCGCTATCGCCTAGGATATTTAGCTAATAGGCCTAATGCCCTAAGTTAATAGGACTAGGACGTTAGAACTCTATAACTGCAGGAGGCTGCCCTAATAACGCCCTAATTAATCTAGGTTGCAGCAGTAAAAGTAGGTAACAATAAAGTAACGCTAGGCTACTAAATATTTGCAGATAGGTACATCTAGGCTCTTTAGGACGAAGCTATTAGGGCTAACTCTAAATACACTATCTGCTTAAAAGTAGTCTAGTAAGGCGACTAGCAGTTTCCCCCTAGTGTAGACACAAGGTAGTAGATTAGTAACTACTTAGTTAGCGCGTATAGAACTCTAATATAGCGAGGAGTTATGTAGCTACTAGTATAGGAACCCCTTATAACAGCTATTATTTAGCGCGTACACAAATTAGGACTCGCAGGACACCTAGAGAAGAACACTACGTTCTAGCTAGTCTAGCGCAGCTACTACTAGGATAGGATGTTAGAAGACGTAACCTAATACGTTAGGAACTGCTACTACTACAGAGCCTATATCTTAAGGAAGAAGCGCTAAGGACTCCTCTAACCCCTCCTAATTACAGATCGATTCTAGTCCTAAATCTTAATTAACTTTATAGTAGACCTTCTCTAAGCTACACTAACGTTACTGCGTTACCTGCTTATTATTACAGACTAACTATCTAAGTTTATTTAGCTAGAGGTAATGTATACTATAGAAGCTAAGGATTGTGCGTACAGGTTCTAAGACGTGTAGTAGCAATTTTATAGCTTCCCTTCTACTATTATATCTAATAGAGGCTTAGACTAGCTAGGAACCTTCTAGAAAACACTGTGTGAGACTACAGGCATTAAGCAGCTGCTCTCTACGTCGCATTACCTACAAACTAACAGGGGCATAGAAAGGGCTAACTAGGAGGTCTAGGCAGTCTTAAGAATAATAGTGTGCTTTAAGTAGACAGACTAGGCAGACTACCTCCTAGCATGTTAACTTGCCTTAAATAACAGGGATTCTAGCGTTACTAGCGTTAGCCTTAACTTGCTACTTAACAGCTATAACATTAACCTCCTATAATAGGTTAAGGTCCTTAAAACGTTAACAAAAACACTACAGAGCTGTGTAGTCTACTTTGTTAACTATCTAAAGTAGAGAGTAGAACTAACTTAGGCTGCAATCGCTTTCCTGTAGTAGTAAACACAGGAGGCTACGAACTGAAGCAGACAACTAGTAGAACGTTTTAAGGTTAGAGACAAGGTATAGTTTTCTATACAGAATGTTAAGACGAATTAACCTAGTAAAAAGCTAGATTTCCTGCAAAATAAGTACACTATTACTAACGTCCTGTCCCCACTTACTGTAGTTCTTAATCTCCTAGAGAGCCTGCACTAAATAGTCTATGTTAACTTACTTAAGAGAGCTGCAGAGGACCTACTCCTAAGCTAGAAGCTAGTAGACGCAAGGCTAGGCCCTATAATCGTACTAGAGGAGGACAACCTAACGCTAAATAAATAAAAGGTAGAGTCTATCCTTCGCGCTAAGAACGCAAGAGGAAGAGGTAAGCGCTAAGTGCTTGTAAAGTAAAAGGGCTAGGCGACGCTAACATAGCACCTACTAGAGGACTTCACAGACACAAAAGCCTTGTAAGAATTTAGAGAGAAATAGGGGGATGCATTACATTACAATAGGCCCTAGAGATAGGCAAAGAGGAAACTAAAACAGGTTTTATTAAAGAAGGGCACAGGCCTAACTCTATAAGGGGGCTAGGACAAAGAAGCTAAGACTAGCAAAAGCTACTAGGATTACCAAGAGGGCAGACGCCCTAACTACTAAAAACTACTAGAGGGGCAGGCGCCCTAAACTAACACTAAAACTAAACTGCTAACGAGGCTCTGCCCTTAACGAAGAGGGGCGTTCTAGGGACCTTAGCTAGGCGAGTCCTAATTAGGATTGTCTAACCTTAACTCTAACTCGCCTAGAGCAGACTTATATACAGTCTCTAACAACAACTTATTATTCTAAGCGCCAGCGGCTAGGGCTTACAGAGCTAGAGCTAGTAAAGCTAGGGCTTGCAGAGCTAGGGCTTGCAGAGCTGTCCTAGAGCTGCTAAGAAGACACTAAGCCTAATTACAAGCAGCGTTCTAAGCAGCCTAAGTAACAGAACGCAACTGCTCTAGCGATAGCTAACTAACATAGAGAGTCCTGCTGCTACTAGAATAACTATAACTAAGGGTAAACACACTAGCGCCTTAATAGTAACTATCTAGGAGGAGAGGGTTATCCTGCATGCGGGCATTGTAACCTTAGGTACTAGAAGGAAGAGGCAACAGCGTCTACTTACAGAGGCGCTAGTAGTAGGGGATAGGAGCTGTATAACAGGGCAAAGGCGTTGTAGGTAACCTAGTAAACAGGTTAAAGGCAGGCACTAGAAGACCTATAAACAGATTGAATTATAGAGACAGGGATGCAGAGGATACTAACAGCTAACCTAAGAAAGGGTTAAACTAAGCACTGCTAGGAGTTAACAGCAGAGAATATGCAGACAGAGGCGCTAGGAAGGCAGGCAGAGTAAGAGCTAGGGCTAGGCGGGCAGCGTTTATTGCCTTTAGCTCTTTCTAGAAGACATGTTAGTAACGTTAAACTAACAGAACTAGGAAGTCTACTTACTAGCATCTTGACCTAGACACTCTACAGACCCTTAGTCTGCCTGCTTACCTGCTTAAGATAATAATAAATTAGGTTAAATTGCTGCTTAACCTAATAGTGCGCGTCCTAAATTTAGTAGTCCTAATCCTAGAACGTGCGCTGCACAGCAGTTACTATATTGTAGATATTACAGTTCGCGGCAGTTAGAGTCCTAATAGCGCTAGGCAGCGATAGTACTAAGGAAGACCTAATAATAAGAGCGTTTAAAAACAGATTGCTAGAAGCTGTAGCAGAAGGGTCTAGCTAAGCTAGAGCAGACAGATTGTATTTAACAGGAGGAGGACCTGTTTGTAATACCTAAAGAGTATGTTTATACGCAAGTTTCTAGTTACAATAGAGCTTTAGGAACTCTTCGTTAAAGCGTAGGTGCTTCCTAGACTTCTTGCTAGCGCCTTGAATAATTGTACTCTTTAACACTATATATATGTTGCTGTTTGCATAGCTATTGTTAGTATAATTAACGTACTAATAAGTATAAGTACAGAGATTAGGGTTAGAGGCTAGAAGTAGATCTAACTACGTGCATAGTGCTTTCTGCTTCTAACAAGGCTCGTACTTATTAGTAGATTCTATTAGGTATCTGCATAAACGTTAGTATAGTAAAAACAAGGTAAAGAAAGGGCTAATACTACTTAAGATAACTATATATCTCTAACTAATTTATGCAGCTAACGCAAGCACAGAATCCTTCTTTAACATAACTAAACTCCTTATTATTACTGTTACTAATAAGTAGGTAAGCGCTAACTTTCTAACGCGGCTTCTTGCGCAGGGGGGACTCAGGCTATAGACATAAATAGTAAGCTAAGACGTAAAACTAGGAGCACTATAATAACATACTAAGGAACTGCGCGCGCGACTATAATCTCTACTAGGATTTAGAGAGTTACTGCCTCTGCTAGCACTAGAACTAGAAAGGGGGGACGACGCAGGGACAAACGAAGCCATTACGTAACAAAAGGTAATCTAAAATAAAAGAGGGACGGCAACGGGGGGACGACAGAACGACAGCTAATAGGTAGAGGAGGGGATAAGTAGAGAAAGAGGACAGAAAGAGCTAAGAGTTTGTTATAGTAGGGACCTTGCTAAGCAGTAACGCTAAGCTGACGCTGCACTAACGCTGCAACATTACATAACTACGCTAAGACTAGAGCCTAGAATAACTATAGGACTATAATATTACATAAGCGCTAAGCTTAGAGTAATAATTAGCCTAACAACTAACCTTCTAATTGTAAAAATTTTTTTTGCGCACTACAGCTGCCGTCTAAAATTACAATAGAAAATAACAGGAAAACAGTATAGGAGGGAGGTATGTTATAGCTTAGGCTACGCCTGCGCTTAAAGGATAAGGCTTAGTTAGCGCGATAGAGTATATAGCCTTTAGATTGCCTTTAGGCCTCCCTTGTTACAAATATTTATATTCTTATTAACACTTATTACAGTTCTACTTTAAGGCTAGTCTATTACAATTCTAGCTATTTAGTAATCTTAGTAACTTTTACTTACTAAGGATAGCAGCCTTTACTATTAACTTTAAAACTAATAATATTAATGTAATTATACCTCTAGTAGTATTTTGTTCTAGATACTATTAAGCCTGCGCGTTTAATATTTACTAGTATATAGTCTAGCTACTAGATATACTCTAGAGTTATCTACCTTACTCCTAGAAGTGCCTTCTCCCTTTTATAGTTATCTCTTAGGCTACTAATATAGACATTATCTATAAATAGTACGTAATTATAAGGGAAGTATCTACTTAGTATTTATATAATTACCTGTAAGAAAGCTGCTAGCGTATTTATAGCTCTTATTAGTATTATATATTATTAGACTAGACTGTTTAGTATCTAAAACGTAGTAATATCTTAACTATTAACGTGCAGTTCTATTTAGTTATAGCCTAAAAAGTAGTTAACTAGACTTAGAATCTAGTACTCTATGTATTTCTCTAAGAAGTTATCTACGTATAGTAGTAAGTTTACATCTCTAATAGTAACTATATTATATTTCTACGTATTACTAATAAGTTAGTACTCTTTATCCTTCTTTAGTACTAGGAACTATAGGTTTTAATACTAACTGTTATATAGCTCTAGCGTACCTCTCTAGATATATTTCTAGATTATATAGATACATTCTTCCTCTAGCTTCTTTAAGAGATAAAAGGCTCTCTCTTACTATATAGTGTAGGGTATTATTTTAATACAATAGAGCAGAGAAACAGAGAAATAAATACGCCTAGACTTAGTAAACGTAAATGCTACAATAGCTTCTTAGTTATAGAGTATCTATTTAAACAGGTTAATCTCCTCTATTATAAGCTATTTTTTAAAATTTACTTTACTTAGTTGTTGCTGCGTAAGTCTTATTCCTCTTAGGAAAGACGTATGTCTCCTCTTAAATAGATAATTAAAGAGTCTAATATCTAGAAGTTAGAGGCTATTCTAAAGAAGCTGCCTTTTAATAGCTGCATATTGCTAGTTTAGGTCTTTAAACTCTATCCTCTATACTTCTCGCAGCTTATTAATAGAGTAGACTTTCTATACTACTTACTTGTTATTAGAGGAATTATAAGCTAGAAATAGTAGGTTTAGGTAATCTATTAGAGGATTACTATCTTAGAGAAAGATAAGCGAAAACTTAGACTATATATAAAAAAGATAATCTAGACTAGATAAAAGTGCTACTAATAGGTAACTACTAAGCTCTTATCTAAGCCTGTCCTAAGAGTAACTAATTAAGGTTCTCTTTAGAGAGCTCTGCTCCTAGCAGGGCATCCTAGGCTCTTATTAGGTACTCTACTCCTGTAATACACTCTCTAGGTAAATAGAAATAAGCGTAGTAATACCTATTACTACGCTCTTCTATTTACCTAATTAAGAGCTTAGCGTAGTAAGTAACTATAGTAGTAGTAAAGTATAATTTACTTTTATTTACTTACTTATAAGCTATTTACATAAGAAACTCTTACTCTTTTTAACTTTCTCTTCTCTACTATTACTATAATAGCCTGCGTATATACTAAGCTTTTCTTTAACTTCTATAATAATTCTAAGATTATACTACTTATAGTATATACTAACTAGTAACGTAGTTTTTAAACTCTAAGACTACGTGCTATACTACTGCTACTACTACTTACGCTACCTATACTACTTACTACTCTCTCTCTCTACCTCTACCTTTTCTTCTACTCTTTACTCTTACTAGTAAGAAGCGTAGTTATCTATCTAAGGATACTACTACTTTTACTACTACTACTACTACTACTACTACTACTACTACTACTACTACTACTACTACTACTAAAGCTACTACTACTAAGGCTACTACTACTAAAGCTACTATTACTAAGGCTATTACTACTAAGGCTACTACTTACGTATATATAGAGACTTCTAAGAGTCTTATAAAAAGAGCTCTAGCTACTCTTTACCTAATACGTAGCGTATATTATGCTATATTATATAGTATATATATTATATTAGCTATTACTAGCTAGTTACTTAGTAACTACTATAACGCATTATATAGTATATATTATTAGTAGTATACTTCTAGGTATAAGTATAGAGCGCTATAAGCTCTCCTTAGACGTTTTTTATATAATTACTATACTAAGTATAGTATAGTCTACTGTATATTAGCTACTATACTAAGTAGCTAGTTACCTAGCTAGAGGATAGTGCTACTACCTTAGTAAGATTAATCTTTATAGCGTAGATTATAATTATTATATTAATATATTTATAGTAGGCTTATACCTTATATATAGTAGTACGCACGCTTATAGCAGATCTATTTAATATAGAAGAGAAGGTAGGCGCTTTAGGCGTAGGGGATAGAAGCTCTAGCGCTCTTTAGAATAAAGCTACACTACGTAAGTAGCGCACTAAACTCTTAGTAAAGTTATCTAACTTTATATAATTACTAAGATTACTTAGCCTAGAGAAAAGAGGCTTATACTCTCCTTATATAATAATTTGCGTAGTAAAGGGAGTTACGCTCTTAGAATTAACTCTATCTCTACTTTCTTACTTTTCTCTTACACTAATTCTGTAATCTATTACTCTAGGCTCTAAAGCCTTAGAAGCTCTCTAAACTTCTAAAACTTTTACTTACTTAGGTATTTTATAAGCCTATTAGCTAGTATATTAGTAGTAGGTAAGTACTCTAGTTTAAATAATTCTCTAGCGTACTCTTACTATAACTATATATTCTAGATATTAACGTGTTGTAAGCGCGTTATAATCCTCTTACTAGCCTCTACTATAAGCTTAATTATCTACTAATTATTATAGAAGATTTTCTAAATAGTGTTTAAGGAGAGCGTAAGCTTATAAAACAATTATTTTATAGCTATAGATTCTTTAGTAATATATTCTATAGTAATTAGCTTAGCCTTAGTAGTAGAGGTAGTTACTGTAAGTTGCTAGGCTACTTTCTATAAGATTAATCTACTAAATAAGCTTATTATATATCTATATAATAATTGCCTAGTCTTAGAATTATTAGTAAATAACACGTCTCTATATATAGAGAGCTTAGGCCCTTAATAATTACTATAGATAATTACTTAAAAGCGCGTCTAGTATAGGTACTTAATTGTCTACTTAACTACTACTAAGTACTTTTTACTTAGGTTAATAAAGAACTAGGAGAGCTAGAAGGTAGCGTAAGCTACGTTAGGTCTAATTATAATAGCTGTATATAGAGCAGATCTAATAAGCTCTTAATAAGTCTTTACCTCTCTTTTTAAAGCTTCTCTAGTGTACTTAACGAGCTTAGTAGAAGAGAGAGGCACCTTAGGAAACTAACCTGTATTAGCAAGATTGTATTTCTTAGTAATTTTATTAATGTAGGTATTGTAAACGAGCGCAATTATCTGCGCTACTTAGTTTCTAATTACTTTAATTCTTAGAAACTAGTATATAGCTCCCTGCTCCTACAGCTTATAGTATTCCTTAATTAATTTAATTAGCTAACTAGCCTTAAGCTTATTATATCTATTAAATAAGAGTAGGATGTTATCTACGTAGAACAGTAGTATAATACGCTGCTCTTTGTTAAAGAATAAATAAGGCTTCTCTTTAAACGCTATAAGCCTAAGCTTAGTAAGTATTATAGAGAATTCTCTATACTAGAGTAGTAGTAAATTGCGTAGCCTATACAGTGCTTATTTAAGCGCTACAATCTTTCTAGGTTTCTTAAAACTATTAAGGAGATTATAGAACACTAGTTCTCTAGCCTTACTAATCTTAGTATTTAGGAAAGCTCTTACTATATTATACTACTAGATCTCTAGGTTAAACTCTATAGTAATTACTATTACTATTCTAAAGGACCTTACTATAAGCGTAGCAGCGTAGGTTAACTATAGTAAGTTAATTACCTAGAGATCTCCTTATACTACTATCCTAGTCTTATACTTAATAAAGTACCTATTCTTATTAATCTTATACGTAAATACTTATTTAAGTAGTAAAGGCCTACTAGAGTAATTATTCTAATTAACCTCTTCTTACGTCTCTTTCTTAAGAAGCGTGCCTATCTCTTTCTAAGCTACTTACCTAAATAGCTTACTAAATTAGTATAAATAGAGCTTATTCTATTCTTAAGGCTCTTTTAGAAACTTATCTTTATAGATATAAGCTTCTACTAGCCTGTTAAAAGCTACAGCTACTACTAAATATAGTAGTTTAAGCTTCTTATCTTAAGAGTAAAGTTCCTTTACTCTTAGAAAGTAGGTGTGCCTAAAGTTAAAGCTTCTAGCTTCTAAGTACATTAGTACGTGCACACTAGCGCTTCCTCTACTCTCTAGATTATCTAGATCCTCTTTATAGTACCTATAGCTTATTTGCGTAGAAGGGCTCTAGACGCGCTTTATATACTTACGTTTAGAAGGTATTTAAGTAGCTAACTCTAGCTACTCTAGTAATTATTAGTCTATCTCTAGTAGCTTAACTAATCTATACACAGTCTTGCCTAAAGTAGAAGATAGATTATCTTTAGAGCTTAGACTAGGTACTACTAAGCTTCGCTTAGCTAGGTAGGACGTTAGTTCTTATAACTCTAGCTTGTCTCTATCTCTAGTTAAACGCGTGTCCTAGTAACTACTAGGCAAATTACTATAATCTCCTAATAGGAGACTACCTACTCTAGAGCTCTCTAGTAATAGTGTAGCTTCTAGAGAAGAAAAGCCTATAAAGAGCTCCTTTTACTCTTTATAGACTCTCTATAACTCGCTAGCTAAGCGTGTTACCTACGTACCTACTATACTTAGCAGAGCTTAATCCTCTAGTTAGCTACTAGAGGATTCTGCTTTACTAGCCTTAGTACCTCTAAGCTACTACTTAGTAGTTAAAGGAACCCCTACATTCTCTTACTACTCTTCTAGTTTATTAAAGACTAGCTCTTTAAGAGTTTCTCTAACGTTAATAATCTTGTTTTTATACAGAATATTAATAATCTTAATAGCGTCTTCTTTATTAATCTCTTAATTATTACCTTAATAGAAGAGCGCTTTATTAAAGGTTACGTTCTATGTTATAATTACCTAGTTAAGCGTAAGGACCTATATTCTATAGATATTTAAAGCTTTATAGCCTATAAGATACTTAATATAGCCTCTAGAGATTACTTTAAATTCTCTCTTATTACGCCTAGTAGCGCGCTCTTTATTTAATAGGTATGCATAATAGCTATAGGCGTACACGCTACTCTAATCTAGGCGTAAATCTACTATTACCTATCTTATAGGCTTAGGCTTATACTAGTAGAAGTACTAACGCGTCTAACTATCTAGTACTTTATTTAGTAATCTTATCTTATATGCGTGCGTAAGGCTTATATTATAGAGCTATACTACAGCGTCTACTACCTCTAGCTAGAGCTTCTTAGAGAGGTTTACTGTAATCCTTATCTTAATTACTTTCTTTATAATCTCTTAGCTAGCTCTCTCTGCTCTACTGTTTAGCTTATATGTGTAAGGAGGCAAGAGCTTAATTTTAATTCTATTCTCCTCTACCTAGAGCTTAAATTAGGATTTCCTACGCTAAAGGAGCGTTATAACGTTATTATCCTGTTATATTTTACAGATTATAAGCTTGTATTACGTCTGTAGGAAGCTTACAAAGCTTTTAAATACTTTTATAATCTCTAGAAGAGATTTATACTATAAATTCTAGTTATAGAGCTTCTTACTATAATTATACTTTAGGATAAGTAACTACTATTTATAGAGCCTCCTACTAGGCATGTTAAATAGGTTCTAAGAGACTCTCTAGTATAGCTAGGGTAATTATTCTTTTAATTACTTTAAGATTACCTGTATTACGTACGTAATAGCGTAGTGCTTATACTACTTATAACTTATTCTTTTAATCTATACGTTACGCGCTTTACTTATAAAAGCACGCAGAGCTTCTAGCCTAAGGTAGCCTAATCTAGTATACTATAACTCTTTATTACAGGAGTAGAGTACCTAATAAGAGCCTAGGACGCCCTGCTAGGAGCAGGGCTCCCTAAAGAGAACATTAATTAGCTGCTCTTAGGACAGGCTTAGATAAGAGCTTAGTAGTTACCTATTAGTAGCACTTTTATCTAATCTAGATTATCTCTTTTGTATATAGTCTAAGTTTTCGCTTATCTTCCTCTAAGATAGTAATCCTCTAATTAATTACCTAAACCTACTATTTCTAGCTTGTAATCCCTTTAATAGTTATAAGCCTAGCGCTTTAGGAAGTAGTATACTTCTCTTTACTAACTAAAGAGCTAGATACGTAGCGTTTAGATACTCTAATTAATCTTGTCTCTTAATTATATATTCTTACCTTGTCTTATTTTATACTCTTGCAATTAACTTAATGTTATATCTAATACTTCTCTTCTTATAGGTACCTAGTAGCTTAAAGACTATATAAGCTAGCTAGAGTAGTATACGTAGTTCTAATTCTATACTCTTACTAAAGGCGTATAGGAGCTTGTTAACCTAGAGATAGCTCTTATCGCTAACCTAGCTAACAAGGTACTAATCTTCCTAGTGCTAAGTAATAACCTAAGCTAAGTAGCTAAGTACAGTAACTAGTTAAATAAGTATAAAGCTTACTTAAGTAACTAGTCTATATCTAGCGCGCGCTTGTAGAACCTCTAGACCTAGGTTACTACTACTATTAACCTATTACTCTACGCACTAGCTATAATAACGCTCCTAGAAGATAATATAGTTACGTTATAAGCTCTTATTAAGTATCTTAAGAAAGAATTATCTCTTACTAACGCTAGCACGATGAATCTTATACGCTAGTAATACTAGGCTTACCTTAAAAAAGCTAAGCTAGGACACTAAGATTCTAAGACCTAGTATTATAAATAGAGTATGCTCTACGCTAAAGCAAAGGCCTATAAAGTTACAGAGATTAAAGGGCAGCTTGCTGCGCAGGACTTTCTTAACGCGCTTTCTTATAGAATAGCTCTAGACTAGGCGTAGAGAGCTTTCTAATTAATACTTTAGGTAATAGTACTTAGAGAACTAATACCTACCTTTAATTAGCTTAGAAAAGTATTTTCTACTCTCCTATAGGAACACGCGTTGCGTACGTTAACTAGAAATAGTACAGAGATCTTTGCTATATTAGGTAGAAGATTATTATCTAAGACGCTAAGTAGATTAGGTTAGCTCTCTTCTAGCTAAAACTAGAGTAAGGGCAGGTCTAGTAAGAAGCTCTGCCTGTGCGAAAGGAAGCATTTATAGTTCCTAATTACATACTAAAAGCTTAAAATAGTAATTACAGGAAAACCTAAAAGGCTTCTAAAACACGCACGTTAGCAGATTCTTAACAATCTATACACTAAGCTATAGAAAGATCTCTAAGTGTTAATTAAGGCTAAGAAAGGCTAGATAATCCTAACTAATGTAACTAATTAGCCTAGTACTAAGTACCTAGGTAGTATTATTACTACTTTAATTAACCTAGGCTTAATATAAAGAGCTTTGCCTAGCGTGTTCTTAATAATAGATTTCTCTACGCACCCTCTCTTTATAAGTACTATTCTAGATAATAGAGTAGCTATACACCTTATTAATAGCTTAGACCTCTTAGTCTCTAGTACCTTTAAGGTTACTAAGGAGCTGCGTACTGTTAAGGCTAGAACACAGGCCTTTTTAATTCTAGAAGTAAGTACTTATATACTTAAAGAGATTATTAATAGCCTATAGGGTGCTTCTACTAAGGACCTTACGCTTAACAACGTAGCTATAGTTAAAGGATTTTATATTAATATTATCTTAGAAGCTTATCTATAGTAGAAAGAGGTATAGTACCTTAGGCTTAATAACACGCTAAGAGTAGGAAATCTATTAAAGAGCGTAGTGTTAGCTACTCTAAAACGTAAATATAACCTTATATTTATTAAATACAAGCTTATTTCTATTTACTCTATTATAATAAGTATAATACTATCTAGTTATACGCTCTAATTGTAGCGTATATATCTATAAGTAAATACTAAAGAGTTATAGTATACTAGATTAGGTTACTTTAGGCTAGAAGCTCTGCGTACTCTTATAAGTAAAGCGCGCAATATATAGATTAAGAGAATTAATTATAAATAGTATAAGTACTACGCAGTTATACACGCAACGCAGGTAATCTTAAGGTAATTAAAAGAATAATTACCCTAGCTATACTAGAGAGTCTCTTAGGACCTATTTAATATACCTAGCAGGAGGCTCTATAAATAGTAGTTACTTATCCTAAAGTATAATTATAGTAAGAAGCTCTATAACTAGAATCTGCAGTATAAATCTCTCTTAGAGATTATAAAAGTATTTAAAAGCTTTACAAGCTTCTTATAGACGTAATACAAGCTTATAATCTATAAAATATAACAGGATAATAACGTTGCAACGCTCCCTTAGCGTAGGAAATCCTAATTTAAGCTCTAGGTAGAGGAGAACAGGATTAAAATTAAGCTCTTGCCTCTCTATATACATAAGCTAAACAGTAGAGTAGAGAGAGCTAGCTAAGAGATTATAGAGAAAGTAATTAAGATAAGGATTACAGCAAACCTCTTTAAGAAGCTCTAGCTAGAGGTAGTAGACGCTGTAGTATAGCTCTATAATATAAGCCTTACACGCGTATATAAGATAAGATTACTAAATAAAGTACTAGATAGTTAGACGCGTTAGTACTTTTACTAGTATAAGCCTAAGCTTGTAAGATAGGTAATAGTAAATCTACGCCTAGATTAGAGTAGCGTGTACGCCTACAGCTGTCGCGTATACCTATTAAATAAGAAGCGCACTACTAGGCGTAATAAAAGAGAATTTAAGGTAATCCCTAGAGGCTATATTAGGTATCTTATAGACTATAAAGCTTTAAATATCTATAGAATATAGGTCTCTACGCTTAACTAGGTAATTATAACGTAGAACGTAACCTTTAATAAGACGCTCTTCTATTAAAGTAATAATTAAAAGATTAATAAAGAAGACGCTATTAAGATTGTTAATATTCTATACAAAAACAAGATTATTAATATTAAAGAAGCTCTTAAGAAGCTAGTCTTTAACAAACTAGAAGAGCAGCAAGAAGATGTAGGGGTTCCTTTAACTACTAAGTAGTAGCTTAGAGGTGCTAAGGCTAGTAAAGTAGAATCCTCTAGTAGCTAACTAGAGGATTAAGCTCTACTAAGTATAGTAGGTACGTAGGTAACGCGCTTAGCTAGCGAGTTATAGAGAGTCTATAAAGAGTAGAAGAAGCTCTCTACAGGCTTTCCTTCTCTAGAAGCTATACTATTACTAGAGAGCCCTAGGGTAGGTAGTCTCCTATTAGGAGATTGTAGTAATTTGCCTAGCAGTTACTAGGACACGCGTTTAACTAGAGATTAGAACAAGCTAGAGTTACAGGGACTAATATCCTGCCTAGCTAAGCAAAGCTTAGCAGTACCTAGTCTAAGCTTTAAAGATAATCTATCTTCTACTTTAGGCAAGACTGTGCACAGATTAGTTAAGCTACTAGAAGTAGACTAATAATTACTAGAGTAGCTAGAGTTAGCTACTTAAATACCTTCTAAACGCAAGTATGTAAAGCGCGTCTAGAGCTCTTCTACGTAAATAAGCTATAGGTACTATAGAGAGAATCTAGATAATCTAAAGAGTAAAGGAAGCGCTAATATACACGTACTAATATACTTAGAAGCTAGGAGCTCTAACTTTAAGTATACTTACTTTCTAAAAGTAAAGGATCTTTACTTTTAAGATAAGGAGCTTAAACTACTACATTTAGTAGTAGCTGCAGCCCTTAACAGGCTAGCAGAAGCTTACATCTATAAAGATAAGTTTCTAAAAGAGCCTTAAGGATAGAATAAGCTCTATTTACACTAATTTAGTAAGCTGTTTAGGTAAGTAGCTTAAAAAGAGATAGGTACGCTCTTTAAGAAGGACACGTAAGAAGAGGTTAATTAGAATAATTACTCTAGTAGGCCTTTACTACTTAAATAGGTATTTACGTATAAGATTAATAAAGATAGGTACTTTATTAAGTATAAGGCTAGAATAGTAGTATAAGGAGATCTCTAGGTAATTAACTTACTATAGTTAACTTACGCTGCTATGCTTACAGCAAGGTCCTTTAGAATAGTAATAGTAATTACTATAGAGTTTAACCTAGAGATCTAGTAGTATAACGTAGTAGAAGCTTTCCTAAATACTAAGATTAGTAAGGCTAGAGAACTAGTATACTATAATCTCTCTAATAGTTTTAAGAAACCTAGAAAGATTATAGCGCTTAAATAAGTACTGTATAGGCTGCGCGATTTACTACTACTCTAGTATAGAGAATTCTCTATAACACTTACTAAGCTTAGGCTTATAGCGTCTAAAGAGGAGCCTTATTTATTCTTTAATAAAGAGCGGCGTATTATACTACTGTTCTACGTAGATAATATCCTACTCTTATTTAATAGGTATAATAAGCTTAAGGCTAGTTAGCTAATTAAATTAATTAAGGAACGCTATAAGCTGTAGGAGTAAAGAGCTATACACTAGTTTCTAGAAATTAGAGTAATTAAAAACTAAGTAGCGTAGATAATTACACTTGTTTATAACACTTATATTAATAAGATTACTAAGAAATATAATCTTACTAATACAGGTTAGTTTCCTAAGGTTTCTCTCCTTTCTACTAAGCTTGTTAAGTATACTAGGGAAGCTTCTAAAAGGGAGGTAAAGACCTATTAAGAGCTTGTTAGATCTACTCTATACACAGCTATTATAATTAGACCTAACGTAGCTTACGCTACCTCCTAGCTCTCCTAGTTCCTTATTAATCTAAGTAAAAAGTACTTAGTAGTAGTTAAGTAGATAATTAAGTACCTGTACTAGACGCGCTCTTAAGTAATTATCTATAGTAATTATTAAAGGCCTAAGCTCTCTATATATAGAGACGCGTTATTTACTAATAATTCTAAGACTAGGTAATTGTTATATAGATACATAATAAGCTTATTTAGTAGATTAATCTTGTAGAAAGCAGCCTA
>MU006782.1:1719233-1730360 GCA_010093635.1 Massarina eburnea CBS 473.64
TATATTTATAGGCTGCCTCTATAGTACGCTTTAACGTCTAGCCTTTATACTATAGTTTAACGTCTAGCCTCTATACTACGCTTTAACGTCTAGCCTCTCTATCTTATATCTATAGGCTACCTCTATAGTACACTTTAACGTCTAGCCTCTTTGTTCTATATTTATAGGCTACCTTTATAGTACACTTTAACGTCTAGCCTCTTTATTTTATATTTATAAGCTACCTCTATAGTACGCTTTAACGTCTAGCCTCTATACTATAGTTTAATATCTAGCCTCTATACTACACTTTAACGTCTAGCCTCTCTATTCTATATTTATAGGCTGCCTCTATAGTGCACTTTAACGTCTAGCCTCTCTATCTTATATTTACAGGCTACCTCTATAGTACACTTTAACGTCTAGCCTCTTTATTCTATATCTATAGGCTGCCTCTATAGTGCGCTTTAACGTCTAGCCTCTCTATCCTACATTTATAGGCTACTTCTATAGTAGGACTTGCCTAAAGTATTTATAGATTTTAATTATATAAGCTAGGCTAAGACTAGATAACTAAGTACCTTTAATACACTTACTATTATTTTATATAGTACTAATTTCTAAGCTATAGGATAACGCGCTATGCGTATATAGTTTATTATAGTTATTTAATAACTATTATAAAGTCTATTATAAGATTTTAACTTAGTATTATAATTATTTTGCAAGGATTTTAGTGTTTTAAGCTTAGATTTAGCGTTATTTTAGAAATTAATTGCTACGCAGGTAATCTATATAGAATAGCCTTTAGACCTTAATTATACAGAGAATAGTATAGTGTAGAAGTTAATTATTTATCTAAATAGGCTATAGTATATATAGAGGAGATTAGCGCGTTAGCTATAGAGTTATAAGCTTTAAACTTAATAACGCCCTAGTTTAAAGGCAATTAGATAGCGTTTTCTATACAAAACTTAGCTAATCCTAGTTACTAGGCCTAGCTAGTTAGAGTAGTTAGCTTTAGAGTCTACTAGTCTATAAACGCCTCTCTCTAGTTAGGCAGTATATACGCTGCCTACTTATTTAACTTAAAGAATTAATTATTAAAAGATTTAAAAGCGTCTTATATATAGAGTTGCGAGCGTTTAGAAGTACTAATATCCTTATTAATAGTACTTATAATATAGGTAACGTCTATTATCTAATAGACCTTAAAGCTAGAGTCTTCTTATATATAGAGCTAGTAATTAATATTATCCTATTTAAGTAGTTGTAGGAGACTATTCTAAGCCTAGATATAGTAATAGAGTAACTAATACTTATAGAAGAATATATAATAGTAATTAATAGCGTTGTCCTTAACCTTAGCTAGTAACTTATCCTTAACAGTATTATCTAGGAGCTTATACTCTCTCTAGATAAGTTATTATATAGAATAGGGTAGCCTGCTAACTTAGAGAAACTCTATTACTAGAGAAGTACTATATATACAGAATTAACGCTCTATAGTAGACTCTTTATTATTATACTAACGCGCAATTGCGAGTATATACTAGGTAATCTCTTTAAGGCTAAAGGACTAGAGTTAATCCTTTCTAGCCTAGCCTTTAAGGCTAGAGTGCTAGCCTTTAACAGGATTTGTAGTTTTAACCTATAGTAATAGGTAACTATACTAGCAATAGCAGTTAGCCTATAGCTTTTTTAACTTAAACTAGTTATTCTCTAGGTATTTAACCTTTGCCTAAGTCTCTATAGTGTTTATTCTATTAAGGGCGCGTATAGTAGAGTTATATAAGTTATTATAACCTAGGCGCGTCTAATAGTACTTTAGAGTAGCTAGTATATAGGTAAAGGCGCGCTAGTAATAGGTACCTATAAAGTAATACTAGAGAGTTTGTTCTAAGTATACTATATAGAGTAAGTAGTCTACTATATAGTTACTATCCCCTAGGTATAGAAAGGCCTACTTAAAAGCTTACTATTTAGTAGCTAAGTTATCTATAAGGATATACTATAACTACTATACGCGCTAGCCTTTATACTTAAAATAGTTAGTATAGTTAGTATTTTAACTTAATAACGTACTAGCGCTTTAAGGTCTTTAATCCTTCTATAATAATATCTCTATTAAAGTACTTTATAAAGATATACAAGGCAGGAATCTATTAGTTATATAGAGAGCGCACTATTATAGTATATAATAGCTATTCTAGCTAGTTAGTCTAATATATAGTATCTATTAGAACTAGATAACTATACTACTATAACTACTCTAGGCGCTTTAGGTAGGTAAAACAGACACTACAGAACTATTTACTATTAAGTTTTTAAGTTATAGAGATTTCCTAGTAATAGTAAGAGTCTGTAGAGGTATATAGGTTAGTAAAAGTATACTTAGAGTATTATAAATAAAGCACTAAGATATACTAAGGCTAGGTAGTAACTATTATAACTTAATACTAGAACTAGAACTACTAACACACCTTCTACCTGCTCTTAGAGCTAATCTACTAACTCTAGTACTTGTTAATCCTCTAAGTATAAGCTACTTACCTTTCTAGGATCTAGGTTTACTCTCCTATGCGCAGCGCTAGCGTTATAGATATCTTTCTAGGTAAAAGTCCTACCTTCTACGTTAAGTAGTTACCTTTTAGCTCTAGGATTATTATTTACTTTTATATTGCAAGCTACTATAGACTCTACGTAGTCTTTTACAACCTAGGCTTCTACTACTCTCTTTAATCTAGAGTTATACTTAAAGGTATTACTATTCTTAAGTAAATAGTTATACGTAGTAGTGCTCTTTGTCCTAGAGACTATTACTCTATCTATAAGTATATTAATAAGCTTATACTGTGTAAAGGTCCTTAAATTAACTCTAGATAGCGCGTAGAATTATATAGTAATAATAATTCTATACTTATTACTAGTATTAACTCTTTAGAGAGATTACGCGCGCTCTCTAGCGCTTTTACTCTTTAACGCCTACGCGCGCTAGAATTAACACTTTAATAGAATAGAGAAGTAAGCCTTCTTTATATTACTACTCTAGTAACTCTATACGTTATTAACTTATAGCTATACGCGTTTCTATTACTCTATACTTATCTTAATAACTTTATTAATATTAAAAAGGCGCTATTATAACTCTTAGACGTTAGTAAGGTAGTCTACCTCTAGGAGTAACGCGTAGCCCTTAGGGTGCGTAACTAATAGATAATAAGCTATATAAGTAGTAGCTATTATAGAGGCTTAAAAAGATAGATAGTAGTTTAAGAGGTATGTATAACTTTAGAAAACACGTTATAACTTTAGAAACTAACTAGTAATAGTTAACTATATAAGTGTTAACAACCTTAGGTTATAGAGATTAGAAGATTAGATAATATAACTACTGCACAGTTACTACTAGTATAATATTTCTCTAGTATACTAAAATTATAGTATAGAATAAGAATTATAGACTTACTATTAGTATAGCTAAGTCTAGATTATATTATCTAAATCTATAAGTACTTTAAGTAGGTCCCTATAGTGCGCTTTAACGTCTAGCCTCTACGCTCTATATTTATAGGCTACCTCTATAGTACGCTTTAACGTCTAGCCTCTATACTCTATATTTATAGGCTACCTCTATAGTATACTTTAACGTCTAGCCTCTATACTACGCTTTAATATCTAGCCTCTATACTATACTTTAACGTCTAGCCTTTACCTTACGCCTTTACTAAGGCTTAGTAGAGTTCTAGGACTAGGAGGAACGTAAGTACTTAAGACCTTATCTACGTACCTTTCTTTATAACTCTTCTATAGTAGCCTTTATATTAGCCTTTATACTAGCCTTTATATTAGCCTTTATACTAGCCTTTATATTAGCCTACAGTAGCCTTTATATTAGCCTTTATACTAGCCTTTATATCTACTACTATAGTTATTCTATATACTTTTATTAATATTAAGATAGTTAATATATATCTAGTTAGTAAGGTAGCTATATATAACCTAATAAGAGTACCTAATACTAACTTTATACTATATCTTATAAACCTATAGCCTAGTAATAGCTACTTTAAGATTAGTCTAGGTGCTAGCGTTAGCCTAGCGCGCGTAAAGATAGCTATTAGTCCTGTAAGCTTTTACGCTACTATTAAGGCCTCTTACAGATTTATTATAATAGATATACCTTTTACACTCTATACTACTAGCTATAATGTCTACCTCTCTAGTAACCTATTTTACGTCTATCTCCTCTATACTAATATAACTAAAGGTAGTCTTTACTACTAGATCTAAGCCTTACTAGGCTTTCTACCTAATAGCTTTAAGTGTATTATTATTCTCTACGTGCTTAACACTATCTTTACTATAGATTACTATATAGTACTCTAGACACTATATAACCTTCTCTCTTTTACTAGCTACTTATTTACGTTATTTATAGTACGCTATAATACAGGGAACTTTAACGCTTAGGCTAATATTCTTATATAGTTTTATACTAGTAACTAGTACTATAAGACTATTAGCACTATTATTAAAAGAGAGCTATTCTCTCTACCTGTCTACCTGCTTACTAATAGAGAGTACGTCTAGAAGGATATTATTATTACTAGTATACATATAGGTCTAGTATAGGCTTAGGCTAACTTAGACTATTAGGCGCAGTATATAGCTATAACTACTTACTTTACTATTATCTTCTCTTACTCTTTTAGTTAGAGTACTAACTTTAGCCTTACTACTTACAACCTACTACTAATAGATACCTAGCTTACCTAGTTACCTAATAAGTAGATCTTTAGGCTACTTATTAGACTACTTGCGTTTACTCTAGGCTACTTAATTTTAGTAGACTACGCCTAGGCTAAATAGGTAAGCTATAGAATATAGGCAGAGAAAGACTATATAAAGAGAGTTTTCTATAGTAGTATAGTGTAGAGTTTAGTAGAATAATAGAGTAGGCTAGTAGGACCTACTATAGATTAGACGCAGGTACAGATAATACTAAAGCTTTACTACTAAAGGCTAGTAAGTAGTAGTAAGAGTAATAAGAGAAAAGTTATATACACAGTAGCTATTAATAGAAATCTAGTTTCTTAAAACCTATTTTTCTACTATTACTTTCTATCTAACTATATTATTTTTAAGCTAGTAAAGCTAATATAGAAGCGTACTTTGTATTACTACTACTTAGCTACCTTTATAATCTATAGATAACTATAATAAATATAGAGGCTAGATAAGAAAGAAAGATAAGGCAGCTATTAAAGCCTTATTAACCTCTAGGTACACTATAAACGTATAAGTTAGCAGGCTTAGTAGGCGTTAGTGCAGGATAGATAAATATATATAGAAAACTAGAGATTTAAAGCTTAGAGAAGCTATATAGAAGGCTTATAAGCTAGCCTAAGAGCTACTTTATACTATATACTATTACTATATAAATTAAAGCTATAACTAAGCGTAAGCTACATATAGTTAGGTAACTCTCTAAGATTTAAAAAGGTTTTATCCTTTAAAGTCTCTCTGCCTAAGGCCTAGCTAAAGTCCTCCTTATAGGTATTAATTATTAAATTATTAGAGTTAAATTAACTCTTAATAGGCTCTGTATTAGCGTTTTAAGAAGCCTCTATTATCTCTTTAAGCTAGGATAAGCCCTAAGTCTCCTATAAGGAGCCTTTTTAAGACTTTCTTAGGTCCTAGATAGTGTTAGTTACGTTGCAGAGTGCCTTCTGTAATAGCTTATAGAGGTTATTATTATATAATTTAACTAATTATAAGCTCTATAGCTTAGCTTCTGCACTACGTACTTTATCCTTTACTACTATAACCTTTTTAAACGCTGCCTCTATAGGTCTCCTAACTAAATTACCTTCTACCTTTACTAGTACTTTATACTTTCTTATAACTATTAGATATGCTTTATTAGTAGCCTTTATACTATCCTACAGTATAGTCTTTACTTACTAGGTATCTTCTTTAGTCTTCTTCTTCTATAGAGATAGCTTAGTAAGCCTCTCTTATATAACCTTTCTCTAGTACCTCTACTTAGTACACTAGGCCTTCTTATATAGGATAGCTTTATTAAAAGCTTTACGTACGTTAATTAAGGACTATAGTTACTCTACTATAAGTATAGTCTCTATTATACATAGCTTTCTACCTTTACTACCTTTATAGGCACTCCTTTTATCTTTATGTTATTATAACTCTTAATTCTCCTGCTGTAGTAAGCTTCTCTCTATAATAAGCTTTTTAGTATAGTTTAGAAGCTTAGTTAGAGTTACTCTTTAAGCTTTATCTAATATACTATAGTTAACTATTATAGTAGCGTAACAGGCGTGTATACTAAACGTTAAAGGTAAAGGTACATTAAATAGTAATAATAGTAGCTTATTAAAATCCTTTATAGAAGTACTATTTTCTAGAGTAGTAAGCTTATCTCTTTATATACAGCGTTGTAATAGTACTAATTTATTATAGAGATTAATACCTATAGTAGTAAAGGCGTTAGTAATAGTATCTAGATAGAGGTACTTAAATTATACTTTAGCGTACACCTCTAGAAACGTCTCCCTATTAACACCTGTATAGCTAATTTTAGAGAGCTAATTAACTTCTTTAAAGTACTCGCGCTTAAATTATATAAATACTACTAGGTCTAGTAGTTATAGTATATACGTACTATAAGGAGAGAGGTAAATTAGAATAATTTTATAATCCTAGTAGTACTTTATAAAGTTAATACTCTTATAGCTACTATAGCTATCTATAATAAAGATATAATAACCTAAATAAAGAGATTTAAAAGGTTACTAGTCTATAGTTATATTATTATTACTAGCGTTTTAGTTAGTAAGGTCCTACACATCTAGTCTCTGTAAATAATACTTAAAATATTTAAGCTATTTAAAACTTTAATAGATATTACTTTATCTATTCTCTGTAATAGTAATCTTACTACTAGGGCTAAGTGTAGTTACTACTTTCCTTACAAACTTAGCTTAAAAGTTATAGCCTTTAAAGATTACGTATAGTAGAGTTACTTAGCTATCTATTAAAATTAACTTAATAGTTAACGCCTTCTTACAGTTACTAGAGATAGTCTTCTTTAAGTTATACTTTTTAAAGTAAATAACTCTTATAGTTTATATATAACCTAGTATATAGCCTATCTTATCTATATTCTAAATATTAGTAATATTAACGTTATAGAGTTATTTAGTATTAAGGTATGTAGTTAGAAAACTATTAACTACTAAAGGATTATTAAATGTAATTAAATACTCTAAATCCTGTAAGCGTACGTATATAGCGTAGAGCTCTAGATTTCTTTTAAAGAACTATTATAGGTAGTTAAAACTAATTAAGGTTATAGTATAGTAAGGCGTTAGGCTGTAATTATTACTTAATTTAACTTTATAAATAAAGTACTATAGAGTATTAAGCCTTATAGAAAATCTAGCGTTAGCTAGATACTTATAGTACTTAACTACAGCTTATTTAGCTATAGGTAATATTCTCTACCTATATTAATAGGTAACTTATATAGGTTAGTATCCTTTTATACGCATACGTATAATATTTAAGTTAACGTTATAAGCTTACGCAGTAGCGTTAACTAATTAATAGAAGCTATTATTAAACGTGTAAATAGAGGAAGTTATCCTATTCTCTTTATATAGGTTATAAAGTACTCTAGGCATTATATAATAGTATAATATAGATAGCTTTTTACTATTATATAGATAGATAATAGTATATAAGAGGAAAAGGAGCTATACTAAAGTTAGTAAAGAAAGATAGTATAAGCCTTAGGTCTCTAGAGACCTAATAACTATAACCTTACTAGCGCGCCTAGTAAACTTTATAATAGCTTTATTAACGTAGAGGTAAGTCCTAGGTCTCCTATACTATAGAGAGTACTCTCTTATTACCTTACTAAGGTCCTAGACGCATCTAAATAGTAATTAAAAACTCTACTATAGGTCTATATAGTATAAGTAGTAATTAATTTACTACTAGCGCTAGCAGGATATCTTTTCTCTAGTTATAAGAGTAAGCCTATAGTAATAAGCTTATCTCTAGTACTCTACTAGAGATAGCTTATAGTATATACTTATATTACTATTATAAAGTATATATATAACTTAGCTACTAATATAAGCTTCTAGCTACACTTATATAGTATTATAAAAGACTTAAAACGCTACTTTTTAGTATACTAATTTATATAATAGGTAATTTAATTAAGTACGTTAGCGTTAAAGAAGAGGTTAAATAATAAAAAGGATTATAAAGATTAACGCCTATAGGCAGGTTAGAGTATCTGTCTGTGTAAGGTAACTTAATATAAAGAGGCTTCTATTAAAGTAGTAAGCTATCTAGTAACTAGAGTAAATTACTAGCTTTTTTACTGTGCGTAGTATATTTAACGTAATTAAGATTATTACTAACCTATAAGGTATAATTTAATAATATTATAGATAGTGTTAGATTAGTTAGAAGGCGTAGATAACTAGCTAATAGTATCTTAAGAAATTATAATAGGATTCTAGTGTTAATCTATACGTTAATCCTAACTAGCTAGAATTAAGTAGTCTATACTAGGGCGTAATTAGCTATATAAGAGAGTAAGGTTATAGAATAATAAATATATATACTATCTAGCTTTAGAGCTATCTACTAGTACTAACCTTTATAATCTAAAATACTGTAGAAGAGTACACTAAGCTAAGAGTACTAGTAACCTAGTACTTATTATAGAAGATAGAGTAGGCTTAGCGTTATTATTATAGTATAATAGTAGTTATAGCTAGAAAAGCTCTAGAAGACTACGCTAGCCTAGAGGCGTATCTAACTTAGCGCTTAGTATAGAAGATAGCGTAAGTGTAGCTTTATTATTACTATCTGTAACTTTTTCTACCTTATACCTAGCCTCTTTAATATAGAGCTAGTCTTTTCTATAGATAAAGCTACCTAAGATACTATCTACGCCTAGCTAACTATCTAGCTCTTTACTTACCTTATACGCATTAGAGTTAACTTTCTTTATAAGCTCTAGCTAGATCTCTTACTTATCTACACGCAGCGTCTACTTAGCCTAGGTATTAAAGATAACGTTATTAAAGATAAGATAGAAATTACTCTAGCTAAGTACCTATACTACCTTGTACTAGTAGTTAGTATAGTATAGCTACTTCTTAAACTTACTCTTCTTTTTACTTTTATATATAAGTAGGAGTAGTATTAATATAGCTTTAGTATAGAGGTTACCTTTCCTATTATAGCTCTAGCTTAAGCCTTAGCTATCTTTCTTATCCTCCTGCCTAAGCTGCGTAATCTTGTCTGCGTAAGTATAGCTAAGAAAGGCTATAGCCTAGTAGTACTAGATATAGATAGTAGTTATTAGCTTCTTATAGTAGTTAACTACGTCCTAGGCGCAGTAGAACGCCTTATCTATAGTACTCTTCTAGAATAGGCGCGTTCTACGTATCTACGCTTTACCTATTTCTTAAGTAAAGAGTAGAGAGAAGGCAGGTACACTAGTAGGCGCATTTATAAAGAAGAAAGGTATCCTATAAGTATACTAGGTCTACAGGAAAGAAATAGTATAGTGCTAAGCTAATAGATTACTAAGAGCGTAGGCTTTCTCTAGTATACCTATAGCTATAATATAGGAGAACTTAGCTATATTATAGAAAGTAAAGTCTCTAGCGCGTTATCTAAATACCTAGAAGATATTAAGTACTTCTATAAGTAGTAGCGTGTAGTACGTAGTATACTTAAAACGTAGTATAGTATTATAGAGCTTAATAAGGCTAAGAGACTACTACTTTACTTACTTACGCCTTTTCTACCTTTTTCTCTACGCTTACTCTATATAACTATTATTATTTATAATAGTAATTATTATAAGTAAGGCTAGCGCTTTAATAAGGTCTTATAAGCCTAGAAAGAGAAGATTAAATATAGAGTCTTACAGGCTAGTATAGCTAAGTAAGTTAAAGTAGTAGTATTTAGAAGTAAGTAATAAGAAAGTAAAAGAGAACGTAGTACTACGCTTAGTTTACTACACTAATAGTAGTACCTTTTTAATATTCCTTTTAATATTTAAGTTAACATTCTCTTTAATATCCTTTTTAATATCCTCTTTAATATCCTCCTTAACGTCCTTCTTAACGTCCTTTTTAACATCCTCCTTAATATCCTTCTCTGCTACTCTGTTACTATCTTCTTCTTTAATATCTCTTTTTACTACTCTATTACTATCTTCTTTCTAGGCTAGGACGTATATAGTTTATATAAGATACTTCTATAACGCGTTATCTAGCGTATCCTCTAGAAGTAACTTATATAGTAGCTAGAGAGCTAACTAGAAGAAGTAAGTAATAAAGATAAGATTACGTACTATTATCTTATTAGTCTTATTAGAAAGTAGCTAGCTAGTACTAAGGGCGTAAGAAGGCGTGTTAGAAAGTAATATATCTAGAGTTACTCTAGACTAGAAGAGTTTGTAGTATTACTTATCTAGTAAAAAGTAAGTAGTAATAGAGACCTTACTTATAAAGAAGCTTTAAGTACTACTATCTATCTTCTTTACAGTACACTTAAGGTACTTAAACTAGTTTAAATAGAGTATAGTAGTAGTAATAAGAAAGAAACCTTTAAGAGTAGTAGAAAGGTAATCTACTAGAGGAATAAATAGAGTAAGTAGTAAAGTTAGTTAGTACTAATATTTACTTACGTCTCTAGCTACACTAACGTATTTCTATCTAAACTATTTCTAAACGCGTTTCTATTTACTCTACTCTATCTTTTATACTATCTAGCAGCTACTACCTAGCTATTATGCCTATCTCTATTAGAACCTACTTAGAGACCTCTTAGTATATACTAGATACTAATAGGTTACCTAATAGAGTTATATAACTATAACCTAGTATATATGTTCTCTTATATAGAGCCTTATAAATCCCTTAAGGATTTATCTTATCTCTATTTAAATACATATAATTACTACTATTATAGTACTCTAGCCTTCTTGTACTACTTATCTCTTACACTAGTAGCTATAATTTTAATAAAGACTAGTAGCTATTAGTATAATTCTAATAGTAAGTCTATAATTTAGAAGCTACTAACTTA
>MU006782.1:1732549-1744433 GCA_010093635.1 Massarina eburnea CBS 473.64
TACTACTACCTTTACCTTTAACTATACTTAGTTAAAACTATATTATAACCTAGATAATGCGTTGTAGAAAAGCTAATACCTCTCCTTTATATTCTCTGTTTGTAGCCTAGCGCTAGCTATAAGAGAGATAATAATATTTACCTTCTTTATTTATACTACAGGGCTAGGGCTAGCGCTGTTAGCTATAAATACTACTAATAATAACCTAATTCTCTATTACTCTTATACTTAACTTTATAATCTACTTCTACTATATTATATTATATAAAGTTATAACTAAGTTCTAACTAAGTAGCGTTATAGTAAATATAAAGTATAAATTAGTAGACACGCTAGCTTATTAAGAGTACACTAAGCTTAAGAAGTAGCTTAAAGGCCTATAAGCTTAGTAGCCTGTAAGTACACAGTAATAACTATATTATAATATAGCTAATTTATATAGATATTAGATAGGCTATAGTTTTTAGTTAAGTAAGAGCGCTTTTATTACATATATATTAATCTAGATAACTACGCTATAGGTCTTTGTAGTAACTAGGTAAGTTATAGTTTAGATATTTCTTAATTCTAACTAACCTAAGTATAGTTATCTATAGTACTATCTTTAGTTATACGTTATACTACTTCTACTTATAGTATTATTTTCTAGTATAGTAAATATAGAGAGACTACCTAGAAAGTTACTAATAAATTAACTAGTAAGTACTATAATCTAACTATAAGTAATCTAGGTGTTAACTCTATATAGTATACTATATTAAAGTTATACAGCGCTACGCTAATATTATTACTAAGAAACCTACTAATAAATAGATACCTATACTAATTAACTTAATTATTATAACTCTAGTAGTTTAGAAGAGTATAGCCTAAGATATATCTAAGAGTAATCTTAACTAGCTAAAGAAGCGTGTTAAGAATAACCTCTCTTTAATACTAAAGAGCGCAAATTCTATATATTTATATTATATCTACTTAGTATTAACTTAGTTATAATAGCGCTAATATAAAATAAAAGAGCTTAAATATTAAGTAGTGCGTAAATCTTATCTAAGCACGTTACATCTCTAACGTTATACTAAAGACTAAAAAAGTTAAAGGACGTAAAGAGAATAATATAATTAATAAATACTTAACTTGCTAAGAAGTAAAGCGTAGGTTCTACTCTAATCTAACCTAGATATAACTATACTAAATCTAACTAGGCTCTAAATACCCTAATCTATAAAACACTATAACGTGCCTAGTTACTAATATATTTTAGAGAGAGAATTAAAAGTATAGAATATCTATAGTATTACTATATTATAACTGTACTAATGCGTAATAGTAAAGTGCCTAGCTAGACTAATAGTTAGTCCTTTAGAGGTAGAGAATATCTATAAGTAAATGCAATTCTATCTAGGTTAGAACTTAGCTAATCCTAAGTAGATCTAATAATAGCTCTATAAACAATATACCTAGTCTTTCTAGAAGTCTAATACTATTAAATATAGATACGTAAGTAAATATAGTTATATCTAGGTTAGAACTCTACTAATTTTAAATAGAGACTAGGATAGTACTATTACTAAATATAACATAAATAGCTAGAGGTTTATATAAGAACTTTATTAAATTGTAGATCTAATATAGCTAATACATAGTAAGAATACTTTAACCTAGTCTATCTATAAATAGCTTAATAGTAGTTATTTAGACTAGTATGTATACATTATTTAAACTAGGTTATAACTCTACTAACTCTACTACAGAAATAAATAAGACTAATTATTATTAGCTCTAAGCTCTATATTAGATACTACTCTCCTAGGTCTAGCGTAGTAAGTATATTTACTATTATTATTATCTATTATAGTAGTAACCTAGTTAACACTTAGCAGGCCTCTAGATTAGGTTAATATCTACAATTTCTCTATAGAATAGCCTCTGCTACCTAAGTATCTAAACTCTAAGCTTAACTTTAAGTTTAATAGAAATAGGTTACTACCTTATTTACTTTATACTTCTTATAACTACATTTTCTTTAATATAGTAATTAGGTTTATTTTGCATTTTAATTAAGTTAGTACCTAGTTATAACTAGCCTCTTTATTAGAATTTTATTAGTCTTTGTTAAACCTTAGCTCTACTACTACTAGGTAACGTACTAAGAATTTATTATATAATAACTACGTAATACTATAGCCTATATACACTACCTTTTTTTTTTTTAGTTAAGTTAGGTTTAGGTTAGGTTTAGGTTAGGGTTTAGATACTCAAAACTGGGGATAGGGTTAGGAAAATTGTTGCTATAGTTTTTTAATTTTTTTTGCTTATCTTATACAGTAGAACTCTACGATTTCAACGCACCAATCCGCTAAGCTTTAGGAGCTATACTTAGAAAGTTATAGTAGGTTAAAGGTTGTGTTGATGGGAAAGCGTAGCCGAAGTAAGTTAAGCGCTAAAACTTCCGCGCTAGCCTACAACAGGGTTTTTCCTTTACACAGTCTCTATGCAATACTTTATAGCGTAGTAATGTAAGGAATTGCTACAAAGTACTTGCAAATGCATGCGTAGTACTACACAAGTCTTACCTTGTAAACACTACAAGAAAAATACACGTTAGTATACTGTACGTGCAAAATACTAAAGACAGGAGGCGCTAGCCTAAATAGGGTTTTTCCTTTACGTAGTAGAATGCAGCACTTTATAGCGTAACTTTACGCCTTTACGTAGTAGAAAGCAGCACTTTACAGCGCAACTTTACGCCTTTATATAGCAGAATACTACACTTTATAGCGCAACTTTACAGCGCAACTTTGCGCCTTTACGTAGCAGAATGCTGCACTTTATAGTGCAACTTTACAGCGCAACTTTACAGCGCGACTTTGTAGCATAACTTTGCAGCGCAACTTTGCAGCGCGACTTTGTAAGAAATTGCTGCAAAGTACTTGTAAATGCATGCGTAGTACTACACGAGTCTTGCATTGTAAACACTGCAAGAAAAATACACGTTAGCACACTAAACGTGCAAAATACTAAAGACAGGAGGCGCTAGCCTAAAATAGAGTTTTTCCTTTACGTAGTAGAAAGTAGCACTTTGCAGCGTAACTTTGCGCCTTTACATAGCAGAATGCAGTACTTTACAGCGCAACTTTGCGCCTTTATATAGCAGAATACTACACTTTACAGCGCAACTTTGCAGCGCAACTTTACGCCTTTACGTAGTAGAATGCTGCACTTTGCAGCGTAACTTTACAGCGCAACTTTATAGCGCAACTTTGCAGCGCAACTTTGCAGCGCAACTTTACACCTTTACATAGTAGAAAGTAGCACTTTGCAGCGTAACTTTGTAAGAAATTGCTACAAAGTACTTGTAAATGCATGCGTAGTACTACACAAGTCTTGCCTTATAAACACTGCAAGAAAAATACACGTTAGCACACTATACGTGCAAAATACTAAAGATAGGAGGCGCTAGCCTAAAATAGAGTTTTTCCTTTACGTAGCAGAAAGCAGCACTTTGCAGCGTAACTTTACGCCTTTACGTAGTAGAAAGCAGCACTTTACAGCGCGACTTTACGCCTTTACGTAGCAGAATGCAGCACTTTATAGCGTAACTTTACGCCTTTACGTAGCAGAATGCTGCACTTTGCAGCGTAACTTTACAGCGCGACTTTGCAGCGCGACTTTACAGCGCAACTTTGCAGTGCAACTTTGCACCTTTACGTAGCAGAATGCTGCACTTTACAGCACAGTAATGCAAGAAATTACTGTAAAGTACTTGCAAATGCTTATATATACTACTATCTATACTACGTACAGCGCTGCCTGCCCTTAATTCTCTGCCTACTCTTAGTTCTCTATCTTCTGCTAATAATTCCATGTTACATAACTAGTCACGTGACTAGCTTGTATATAGATAGAACAGCAGTAAACAACTAACAGAATATTCTAGTCTACTTACTCTTCCCCCCCCTAAGTTATCCTAATAACTACAGTATCTTGCCTTAGATATAACGCTGCTAAATAAGCGTAGAAGCTTTTGCTGCACGTATTGTATTATTAAGAAAGGCTTAGTCTACCTAAGCGCAAAAGCGCAAGTACTATAAGTTAGGGTAAGCGTCTGTTAGTAAGCCCTAACTTACAGTAAGAGGTAAAATCCTTCTCTCCTAAGAGTTGTAACATAGCTAGTTAACTACGTTACTAAAACCTTCTACTTAAAACGAGATATACAATGCTAGGTAGAAGACTAAGAAAGTATAACACTAAAGAGGAGAGGAAGGAGGGTGCTAAACTACGCTAAAACAAACGACGTCTACGCCAGCGCCTACTTCCTAGACCTGAGTTTTTTACTTACGAGCCTGTACTTCTAGACAACGTACCTGTTCTAATAAATCCTTAGCTTAGGCTCTGAATTAGTCCTAACATTCCCTTACCCTAAGACCTAGCACTTAAAAACAACAACAGCAAAGACGAGCTAGCTAACGACTGCGCTAACTTTTAGCTGCTTGCTTTGTCTCTACGTACAGACACTGCTAAAGCTGCAAGAGACACAGAGGATGCCAAGCTAGCTGCGTAAGCTAAGCAGATTAAACTTAACAAGGTAGAAGAAAATCGCGAGCGAGATAAGCGCAAGGCTTCTATACAGTAATAAATAGCAAAAACTGCAGAAGCGCTGTTAGGGTTAAACTTAGGTAACAGGGAGACTACTGCAACTATAGCGCTACCTAAAGGAACAAGCACAGAAGAAAATTCTAATACTAACACGTTAGAGGAGGACCTTAACATTAGTAACACTTTGCTAGGTTCCCCCTAGTCTATATCTACTAGAGCGCTAAGAGCCTTGCAGACGCCTAGTTAGCAGTCTACTCTAAGGGCCTCGCAGACGCCTAGTTAGCAGTCTACTCTAAGGGCCTCTTAGACGTCCACGCTAAAGTTATCTTAAAAGAAGGCTAAAGGTTGTAGAGGTAGGAAGAAAATGCCTGCTTAAACGAATAACCTGCTGTCGTAGGTGCAAAAGTCAGGTCTATAATTATCTACTAACTAAAGCACTCTAAGCGCATCTACGTCCTTACCTGCCCTAAACCTATTACAGCCTGCCGCTACAAGTAACCTAACTATTATTTTATCGCCCTCTCTTCGTACCCTGCCTGCCCTAAACCTATCGCAGCCTACTACTATAAGTAACCTAACTGTTATTTTGTCGCCCTCCCTTCGTACCCTGCCTGCCCTAAACCTATTGCAGCCTGCTGTTACAAGTAACCTAAACCTATTACAGCCTCGTAGTATAAGCTACCTAACTACTGCTTCGCCGCGTTCCCTTCGTACCCCGCCTGCCCTAACCCTGCCTACCTTAACCCTGCCTGCCCTAACCCTGCCTGCCCTAACCCCTTCTTACACTGCAAGACTACAAACATCTAGGGGAAGCCTATTGCGTAAACTAGCAGAAAGTATAGCCTACTAACTTGCCTGTTAGCTTTGTAGGTTTTAAGGCTGCACGCACGAAGAGTATTAGGAGGCAGACAGGCTATACTAAGAGTACTACTAGCGCGCTAACGTGCACTTAGCATGCTCCTCTATATAGGAGATTACTACAATCCTCTACAGGGAAAGTAACAGATTAACGCCTATTCTAGACGTCGTAAGTAACCCTACGCTCCTAAAGGTAGCTAACGTGCGTAGGATAGACTTAAAGAGTATCTTTAAGGGCACAGATCCCTAAGATAGCGGGACACTAGACAATAGCCTCCTACGAAATCTTTGCCTATTAGAACACTACACTACTAGCCTAAAGAACCGTTCGCCTAAAGTAACCTTTAACGTTAACAGCACCTACTGCTTTCTAAGCAGCCTTAGGGTAGCGCGACAGGGAATTAATTAGTACCTAAAAGCCTATACTTTTATAAATATTAGTAGAGACGTGCACTTTAGACTAAAGATGCCGTATTACAACAAACGCGATAAAGTTGCTAAAAGGACAACTCCTCTCTATTAGATACCTTACTATTGTTTTAGTTTAGTAGTTAGAATAGAGTCTGTTCTAATCTACATCTTCTTCCCCGCGCTTCGCCTTAAGTATAGGCCTAGCAAGACAACGTACTTAAGTAGTTAAGACTAGGAGCTCTAGTATAATACTGTGCTAAAGCTAGCTTTGTAACGTGCAGTTAAGACGCAGAATCTAGCAACAGCGTCCTCTATCCTGCAGAACTACTATTTAAACTTAAGTACAGTTAGGTTAGATTCTACTGCGCTTACAGCTAAATCGCACGCACGTACAGAGTTAGCAAGAACGCAGCTGCTAAAGCATACCTTACAGCTAGCGCACCTAGACCTACTGTAGACCTTTGTCCTAGAGAGCATTAAGAATAACCCTAGCTTTGAACGTTTCTAAGGCGCGACGCTGTTTATAAACGCAAAGAACATAAAAGTCAAGTATATTAAAGAGAGTCCTATAGAAGCGTTGTAGTAATGGCAGCGCAAATAGGACTAGGCTACAGATCTGCACTTCTACAGCTAAGACAGAGCCTTTATAGACTTAGCAAAGATAGTTACGTTAGAAGATAGCGCTAATCTCTACAACAACATTACAAAGGGCGAAGAGGCTAAGGTGTACCTTTAGAAGAGATACTGCCTTGAAGCATACGCGCGGACGCAAGAGGAGGTGCGCCTAAACAGGAAACAGGCCTAAGGTAGTCCTAGGAGAACAGCGTACCCCTAGGCTGCGATAAAAGATACTATAGGCCTAACTCTGTTCGCGCTGCCTAATAGTAAAGAGAATGTAGAGGGGCTAGTGTACTTACAGTGCTACGCAATAATTAAGACCCTGTTTAACTCGTCTAAGCAGTATGTATTTAGTAACGAGGCTCTTAAGAACCTCGCCCTAGATCTAGGTTATGTCCGCTCTCTCTACGCAGCAGGCAGAGGCAAAAACTTCTTAAAGGCAGTGTGCAAGTTTAGCTACCTGCATAGTAAGTAGCAAGCCTACGCAAACTTAAAAGTGAACTAGTAGAAGTCCTATAGAATATAAGAAGAGTACTGCATCTCCCTTGTAATAGCAGACTAAGTTTACAACTAGTAGATAGAGTAGGACCTATACAACAACTCTATAGATAACGCTGACTCCCTGCTCCCCTACTATATAGTCCTATTACAAGATCTTCTTAGCTTCTTATCTGCGCAGATTAACAAGTACTACTTTCTGTTTAAGCACATGCTTACACAGATAGTAGGTAACTACTTACTACTAGAGACAATAATAATAGTAATTGCGTTACGAGCGCTCTAATTCTGCTATAGTAGTAACCTACTCTAGCGCAAGTTACTACTCTTTAAAGACTGTTAGGAGAAGCTCTGTAGAAACTAAACAGTAGTTCACGAAGGCGTTGGTTTTAAGGATACTATAAGGCGATGCGGGCTTGGCTAGTTTCTACCTAAGTTTAACTAGGCGATACAGCGGCTAGCGCTACTCTATAGAGACAACATGCTAGTAGGGAACCTCCTCCTGCACGTAACGTATAAGCAGTAATAGCAGGCTATTAAAGACCTTCGCAATGTATTTGTCTGCCTTAGCTAGGCTCTAGCGTAGTACAACTAGTACTAGATAGACAGGAAGCCTCTACTCTCTCCTAAGTAGCTTAAGTACCTCTACGTCCTAAACCTGCAGCAGTTAGACGTTGACATCTAGAATACAATGCTCGCTACTTACAAGCGGCATAATAAGCTGTTCCTAGAAGCCCTAAGGAAAAAAGGTTAAAACGTGTTTAGCTACTCTAGTATAAAAAAGCTGTTTGTAGTAGATAGGGTATAGAGTCTACCGCACATAGTAACAGGGAACAAAGCAGAGTTTTGCACTGCAGGCGACCTGCTTGAATTTCTGTTTACACAAGATAGAAAAAAGCGTAACAGCTAGGAGAACAAACTATATCGACTTATTCTAGAAAAGACACAAGCGTTTGTTAAACAGAAGTTAGGGCGTAAAGAGGCAAAATGCTAGCGAGAACACTTCTATTAGCTTATGCTCCTAACCTATTAGATTCTACCCTACGCATCTAGCTTAGCCCTTATCTAGCTAAGCAAGACTAGCCGCGCTTAGAACTTAAGAGAGCAGACAATGTAGTTTTTAGTCGTGCACAGAACGAGAGGATTGTATCCTCTAGGAGACAATCCTAAACAGGATTAAATTTATTATCTATCTTCTAAACTGTCTACTACTATAGAGGCTGCTAAAGAAGCTACATTCACACAAGAAGAGAATAGGCGGCTAGAGTAGAGGACAATTTAACTGCTAGAGGCTGCTTTAAACTAAAAGCTTTTTAATACGTATAGGGGGATAGAACCCTAGGTAATTAAAAAGATGCTAGCTTTAACCCTAAACGGTTTCGTTACATCTGGTTTCACCCCTACATAGGAGGAAGGACAGCCACCTAAGCTAGCTATGCTAGAGTTAATTAAGAATAGGAGTCTAGAAGAGCTAGAAGAGATAGCAGTGTCATAAACGCAAGAGCTGGAGCTAGAGCTAGAGCTAGTACTAGCGCTGGCGCTAGCGCTAGAGCTAGAGTTAGAGCTAACGTTAGAGCGTAATTGTAAACGCTATCCTCTAAGGAGGAACGTTAGAGATTTCTTTAGATTATCTTTATCTTCTAGGATAGGAATAGAGGATAGCGCGTAGAATCCTTCTAACTGCAGTGCTAGCAACGTACGTACTAGCAAGGTAAGCTATATACTGTCTCTGTAATACTGTGTAAAAATCCCTATTATAGTAGATCTATAGACAATGTATGCAGCGAATTACTTGCTTTTCTGTTCTATGTTTCTGCATCCTATTAAGGACAGGTAGACGCTAACTCTATTAGGACATTAATCTAGTTAGGCTCTTCTAAGCGTAACCCCTTGACGCTAGTCTTGTTTGCAGAGCTGCCTTCTGCATTACTGCCTCTAGTCTAGTCTTCTATAAGGACAGCGCCTTTCTCCCTATCTAGGGTTTCTATAAGGTTCACAAGCATATCGTCTCCTACCTCTTTAAGATTGTACAGGTCCTGTGTTAGCGCAGAATCCTCTTCTTCCTGTATCAGCGCAGAATCCTCTTCTTCCTATGTTAGCGCAGAATCCTCTTCTTCCTGTGTCAGCGCAGAATCCTCCTCTCCTTAATTATTAAGATCTACGTCTTCCTCTCCTTAATCGTTAAGATCTACGTCTTCCTCTCCTTGATCGTCAAGATCTACGTCTTCCTCTCCTTAATTATTAAGATTTGCGTCTTCCTCTTCTTAATCGTTAAGATCTACATCTTCCTCTCCTTAATTGTCAAGATTTGCGTCTTCCTCTTCTTAATTGTTAAGATCTACATCTTCCTCTTCTTAGTTGTCAAGATTAACGTCTTCCTCTTCTACTAAGTTAATTAGATTATCTGCGGGAGCAGTGTCTTCCTCCTCTAGGTTGTCTAACAGCTTAATCGCTAGCACTTGCGTCTGTTCTAACAAACAATTAATAGCAACAAACCTATCCCTAATTAGCAAGCTGTTACTCCCTCAAGACGCGCCTAGCATTGCATCTAGTTCCTAGCAGCGCGCTACTGCGTCTAGGTTAAACTTAGAGAACATCTTAAGTAGGATAGCAAAGGCTTAAGTGCTTAGCGTTTGCCTAATAAAAGTTAGGGTCGCTTAGTCTAGAAGCAGCGCTAGGGCGCTCTACCTAATTATATTTACTAGCTGTAAGAACCTAATAGACTAAGTAAGCTAGTTTATAAAGGCGGCTCGTGTAAATCTAGACAAGTTAGATAGCTAGAGCTAAGGCAGCAAGGGCAGGAACGTACAACTTCTTTAACTCTAGGTTACAGTCTACAGCTAACTCTGTAGCCTCTAGCTACTCTTGCGTAATCTGCGTCTTCGCTAATGCTAGCGCCTTAGTTTAGCTCTACCCTGCATTCTCTCTCTTAAGTTACTCCTTCCTCTTGTCTACTGTAGCTTTAAATTCCTTCTAGAACTAGGCTAGGTACCACCGCTGCTAAATCCCTACTACTGCACCTACTATCCCTAAGCGCATACTAATTAAGTACTAATCCTCCTCTGCTCTAGCTCCTGCAAAGACTAACGTGCTAGAGCTAGCGACTAGGGCGGCAGTGCAAGCCACGGGAAGACTAAAGAGGCTGTTAGTCGTGTCCTAGAGGTGCAGCTAAGCCTACAGGTTTCTCGTCGTCGCTAGGCTGCTGCAATCCTAGACTATAGAAAGCATGCAGTTTACTACCTTCTATAGATCTGTAACGCCGTTAACAAAGTGCACCTTTTTAGACTTATCTATAGGCTGCTCTAGCACCTACTTAACTACGTGCCTTTTGTCCTCTAGCACGGTCTCCTGTAGGACTGTCTCTTAACGCACCCGCTTTGTGTCCTACGTTGTATTCTATTTCTGCTTTGCCTTTAATGTAATTGCATTAGTAGTAATGCTCCTAGTTTAATACATTAGTTAGCTTGTCCTTCAGCGCAGCTCTCTCGTAGGCTCTCTCGTAGACTCGCTTAGGCGCGGCCTGTCCCCTTCCTCTAGCGCTCCTATGTCCACGATATCACCCCTATCCTCCTTGATGTCCTCTCTAGTAGGCGACTTTCGCTTAAGCGGCCTAGGCGTGTAGGCCAAGGGTGCTAGAGAGCTAGGGTGTAGGCCTTCCCCTGCCTCTGCTAGATCGTTCGTTACAGCGCGCGCTAAGGTAGCCTACAATATTTTATTATTAGTAATATTAGCAGGCAGGGAGAGGCAGATTAGCTCTAGCGCAGCGGCTATGGAACTAGCAACTAGGACTAGGTGTTTAGGATACCCCTCGCTATCGGGCAGCTGTATCTATCCTGCGCCTACAACGCGAGGATCGTTGTCTGTAGCCTTGTTAAGGCTCTTATCCCGCAACAGGGACAATACCTACTACTTACTAGCAAACTACGTAAAAAGGTTACTGTACTAATTGTTAGGTGTAGAGTAGGCGTACGCCTGTAGTCTACTCGTAGTACTTTTTAGCGCAACGGCCACGCTAGACTCTACCCTACTATTATCAAGATAGCCGCACAGCTTTAATTGCATAAGAGACGCCTTAGAAGGACTTAAAGCGCTAGATTAGTAGGGAATTAACGTCCTGTACAGGATGTCGAATCTACGCTTGTCTAGAGATGTCTGTTTAGGCGTTGCGGTAGGACTAGCGGTACTTAGGATAGGTAGAGCTATCCTTGCTAAATTAAGAAGGCGAGCGGCTTCTTAGCTAGCCGTGTCGTTAGACAATCGTCTAGGAGACGTTTAGTTAATACCGCTTAAGGGCATTATAAAGAGCAAGGGGGTAGCTAGAGCCTAGTGCGAAGCGTAAAGAGAGAAGGAGCAAGGGAATAAATAAAGGCGCAAGCGACAGGTTTGCATTAGCCTGCTAAGAGAGTAGCACGTGCGTCACGCTATTATCTGCAAGATAATCGGTTACCTTCGCTCTCTATCCCTCTATGCGTAAGTAAACTGTAGCAATTAACTTAATAATGCAGTGAGTAATAGGTACGTGTGTAGTTACCTGTTACTATTACAGCTACTACTTACTATTCTAACAAAATTAATGTTGTGCTATAGTAATATTGCAGGCTGCAGCGCGTTAGTCAGCAGAGACTAAGCGAGCTTATAGAGGTCTCCTATAAGAAGACTGACAAGAGCGAGCAATTATCTTATCCTATACACAACTTAATAGATTAGTATTATAATAATTCTATCTAGTTTTAATAATTATAGTGTAATTCTTATTTGTCCTAAGCCTAATAGTATAATATAAGCTAGTTCGAGTATAGTCTTATATTACTAAATGTAATATAATATAGTAGAATACTATAAACTATAGTAAACTATAATAGAATATAGTAGTATACTATATAAAGCAAGACACGTACTT
>MU006782.1:1755765-1766552 GCA_010093635.1 Massarina eburnea CBS 473.64
TGCGCTTTAACGTCTAGCCTCCCTGTCCTGCATTTACAGGCTGCCTCTATAGTAGGACCTGCCTAAAGTGCTTGTAGATTTTAATCATGTAAGCTGGGCTAAGACTAGATAACTAAGTACCTCTAATACACCTACTGTTATTTTGTATAGTACTAATTTCTAAGCTGTAGGATAACGCGCTGTGCGTACATAGTTTATTGCAGTTACTTAATAACTATTGTAAGGTCTATTATAAGATTTTAACTTAGTGTTGTAATTATTTTGCGAGGATTTTAGTGTTTTAAGCTTAGATTTAGCGTCATTTTAGAAATCGATTGCCACGCAGGTGATCTATATAGGATAGCCTTTAGACCTTAATTGTACAGAGAATAGTATAGTGTAGGAGTTAATTATTTATCTAAATAGGCTGTAGTACATGCAGAGGAGATTAGCGCGTTAGCCGTAGAGTCGTAAGCTTTAAACTCGATAACGCCCTAGTTCGAGGGCAATTAGATAGCGTTTTCTGTACAAAACTTAGCTAATCCTAGTCGCTAGGCCTAGCTAGTTAGAGTAGTTAGCTTTAGAGTCTACTAGTCTATAAACGCCTCCCTCTAGTTAGGCAGCATGTGCGCTGCCTGCTCGTTTAACTTAAAGAATTAGTTGTTAAGGGATTTAAAAGCGTCTTGCATATAGAGTCGCGAGCGTTTAGGAGCGCTAATATCCTTATTAATAGTACTCGCGATGTAAGTAACGTCTATTATCTAATAGACCTTAAAGCTAGAGTCCTCCTATATGTGGAGCTAGCAATTAATATCGTCCTGTTTAAGTAGTTGCAAGAGACTATTCTAAGCCTAGATATAGCAACAGGGTAACTAATACTTGTAGAAGAATATACAATAGCAATTAATAGCGTCGTCCTTAACCTTAGCTAGTAACTTATCCTTAACGGCGTTGTCTAGGAGCTTGTACTCTCCCTAGATAAGTTATTGTACAGAATAGGGCAGCCTGCTAACCTAGGGAAACTCTATTACTAGAGGAGTACTGCGTGTACAGAATTAACGCTCCGCAGCAGACTCTCTATTATTGTACTAACGCGCAATTGCGAGTACATACTAGGCAATCCCTTTAAAGCTAAAGGACTAGAGTTAATCCTTTCTAGCCTAGCCTTTAAGGCTAGAGTGCTAGCCTTTAACAGGATTCGTAGTCTTAACCTGTAGTAATAGGCAACTATGCTAGCGATAGCAGTTAGCCTATAGCTTTTTTAACTTAAACTAGTTGTTCTCTAGGTATTTAACCTTCGCCTAAGTCTCTGCAGTGTTTATCCTATTAAGGGCGCGTACAGTAGAGTTACATAAGTTGTCGCAACCTAGGCGCGTCTAATAGTACTTTAGAGCAGCTAGCATATAGGTAAGGGCGCGCTAGTAACAGGTACCTACAAAGTAACGCTAGAGAGTTCGTTCTAAGTGTACTGTACAGAGTAAGTAGTCTACTACGTAGTTACTATCCCCTAGGTACAGAAAGGCCTACTTAAAAGCCTACTGTTTAGCAGCTAAGTCGTCTGTAAGGATGTACTGTAACTGCCATGCGCGCTAGCCTCTACACCTAAAATAGTTAGTATAGTTAGTATTTTAACTTAATAACGTACTAGCGCTTTAAGGTCTTTAATCCTTCTGTAATAATGTCCCTATTAGAGTACTTTGTAAGGATGTGCGAGGCAGGGATCTATTAGTTGTGTAGGGAGCGCACTATTATAGTGTACAACAGCTATCCTAGCTAGTTAGTCTAATATGTAGCATCTATTAGAACTAGATAACTGTGCCGCTACAACTGCTCTAGGCGCTTCGGGTAGGTAAAACAGACGCTGCAGGACTGTTCGCTATTAAGTTTTTAAGTTGCAGAGATTTCCTAGTAATAGTAGGAGTCTGTAGGGGTGTACAGGTTAGCAAAAGTACACTTAGAGTGTTATAAATAGAGCGCTAAGATATGCTAAGGCTAGGTAGTAACTATCGCGACTTAACACTAGAACTAGAACTACTAACGCACCTTCTGCCTGCCCTTAGAGCTAATCTACTAACTCTAGCACCTGTTAATCCTCTAAGTACGAGCTGCCTACCTTCCTAGGATCTAGGTTCGCCCTCCTGTGCGCAGCGCTAGCGTTATAGACATCTTTCTAGGTAAAAGTCCTGCCTCCTGCGTTAAGTAGTTGCCTTTTAGCCCTAGGATTGTTATCTGCCCTTATGTTGCGAGCCACTGTAGACTCTGCGTAGTCCTTTACGACCTAGGCTTCTGCTACTCTCTTTAATCTAGAGTTGCGCTTAAAGGCGTTACTATCCTTAAGTAAATAGTTGTGCACAGTAGCGCCCTTCGTCCTAGAGACTGTCACCCTATCTACAGGCGCATTAACAAGCTTATGCTGCGCGAAGGTCCTTAAATTAACTCTAGATAGCGCGTAGAATCGTACAGTAACGATAATCCTACACTTATTACTAGTATTAACTCTCTAGAGGGATTGCGCGCGCTCTCTAGCGCCCTTACTCTTTAACGCCTGCGCGCGCTAGAATTAACACTTTAACAGGATAGAGAAGTAAGCCTTCCCTACGTTGCTACCCTAGTAACTCTACACGTTGTTAACCTACGGCTATACGCGTTTCTATTGCTCTACACTTATCTTAATAACCTTATTAACGTTAAAAAGGCGCTGTTGTAACTCTTAGACGTTAGTAGGGCAGTCTACCTCTAGGAGCAACGCGTAGCCCTTAGGGCGCGCGACTAACAGGTAACAAGCTGTATAGGCAGCGGCTATTGTAGAGGCTTAAAAAGACAGATAGTAGTTTAAGAGGTGTGTATAACTTTAGAAAACGCGTTGTAACTCTAGAAACTAACTAGTAATAGTTAACTGTATAAGTATTAATAACCTTAAGTTACAAAGATTAGGAGATTAGACAACGCAACTACTGCACGGTTACTACTAGCATAATATTCCTCTAGTACACTAAAATTACAGTATAGAATAAGAATTACAGACCTACTATTAGTGTAGCTAAGTCTAGATTACATTATCTAAATCTATAAGCACTTTAGGCGGGTCCCTATAGTGCGCTTTAACATCTAGCCTCTACGCTCTGCATTTACAGGCTGCCTCTATAGTACGCTTTAACGTCTAGCCTCTACGCTCTGCATTTACAGGCTGCCTCTATAGTGCGCTTTAACGTCTAGCCTCTATACTGCGCTTTAACGTCTAGCCTCTATGCTGCGCTTTAACGTCTAGCCTCTACCTTGCGCCTTTACTAAGGCTTAGCAGAGTTCTAAGACTAGGAGGAACGCAAGTACTTAAGACCCTATCTACGTACCTTTCCTTGTAACTCTTCTATAGTAGCCTTTACATTAGCCTTTACACTAGCCTTTATATCAGCCTTTACACTAGCCTTTACATTAGCCTACAGTAGCCTTTACATTAGCCTTTACACTAGCCTTTACATCTGCTACTATGGTTATCCTGCGCACCCTCGTTAACATTAAGACAGCTAACGCGCATCTAGTTAGCAGGGCAGCCGTATACAACCTAATAAGGGCACCTAACACTAACCTTGCGCTACGTCTTGTAAACCTGCAGCCTAGTAACAGCTATCTTAAGATTAGTCTAGGCGCTAGCATCAGCCTGGCGCGCGCAAAGACAGCTATTAGTCCTGTAGGCTTCTGCGCTGCTGTTAAGGCCTCCTGCAGATTTGTTACAACAGACATACCTTTTACACTCTGTGCTGCTAGCTACAACGTCTACCTCTCTAGTAACCTGTCTTACGTCTATCTCCTCCGCGCTAATGCGACTAAAGGCAGTCTCTGCTACTAGATCTAAGCCTTGCTAGGCTTCCTGCCTAACAGCTTCAAGTGCATTATTATCCTCTACGTGCTTAACACTGTCCCTGCTGCAGACTGCTGCACAGTACTCTAGATACTATATAACCTCCTCTCCTTTACTAGCTACCTGTTTGCGTTGTTCGCGGTGCGCTACAACACAAGGAACCCTAACGCCTAGGCTAACATTCCTATGCAGTTTTGTGCTAGCGACTAGTACTACAAGACTATTAGCACTGTTGTTAAGAGGAAGCTGTCCCCCTTGCCTGCCCGCCTGCTTGCTAATAGGGAGCACGTCTAGGAGGATGTCGTTGTTGCTAGCATGCGCATAAGTCTAGCATAGGCTTAGGCTAACTTAGACTATTAGGCGCAGTATGCAGCTACGACCGCTTGCTTTACTGTCGTCTCCTCCTACCCCCTTGGTTAGGGCACTAACCTTAGCCTCGCCGCCTACAACCTGCTGCTAACAGACGCCTAGCTCGCCTAGTTGCCTAATAAGCAGATCCTTAGGCCGCTTGTTAGACTGCTTGCGTTCGCTCTAGGCTACCTAATTTTAGTAGACCGCGCCTAGGCTAAATAGGCAAGCCGTAGGATGCAGGCAGAGAGAGACTATACAAAGAGGGTTTTCTGCAGTAGCATAGTGCAGGGTTTAGTAGAATAATGGAGCAGGCTAGTAGGACCTGCTATAGATTAGACGCAGGTGCAGATAATACTAAAGCTTCGCTGCTAAAGGCTAGCAGGCGGCAGCAGGAGCAATAAGGGGAAAGTTATGTACACAGTAGCTGTTAATAGGAATCTAGTTTCTTAAAACCTATTTTTCTACTATTACTTTCTATCTAACTGTATTATTTTCAAGCTAGCGAAGCTAATGTAGAAGCGCACTTTGTATTACTGCTGCTTAGCTGCCTTTACAATCTACAGATAACTACAATAAACACAGAGGCTAGACAAGGGAGAAAGATAGGGCAGCTATTAAGGCCTTATTAACCTCTAGGTACACTATAAACGTATAAGTTAGCAGGCTTAGCAGGCGTTAGCGCAGGATAGATAAATATATACAGAAAACTAGGGATTTAAGGCTTAGAGAAGCTATATAGGAGGCTTGTAAGCTAGCCTAAGGGCTACTTTGTACTATATACTATTACTATATAAATTAAGGCTGTAACTAAGCGTAAGCTACATATAGTTAGGTAACTCTCTAAGATTTAAGAAGGTTTTATCCTCTAAAGTCTCTCCGCCTAAGGCCTGGCTAAAGTCCTCCTTATAGGCATTGATTATTAAATCGTTAGAGTCGAATTGACTCTTAATAGGCTCTGTATTGGCGTTTTGAGAAGCCTCTGTTGTCTCTTTAAGCTAGGATAAGCCCTAAGTCTCCTGCGAGGAGCCTTTTTAAGACTTCCTTAGGTCCTAGATAGTGTTAGTTACGTCGTAGAGTGCCTTCTGTAACAGCTCGTAGAGGTTGTTATTATACAATTTAACTAATCGTAAGCTCCGTAGCTTAGATATAGATATCCCTCTCCTATCTATGTTAGACTAGGTCTATAGCTAGAGACTAGCTTTAGGCTATTCTTTAGACAGTCTTGCTGTTTGTGTTAGTATTAGATCAGGTTTAGTTAGATTAAAAATAGGGGCTATAGGAAGGGGTAAGGGATGCATTTCTATAGTGTTTTAGCAAGCAGGTTCTAAGTTTCTTTTCTTTCTTATTGTTAACAAGGGCAGGATACTAAACATAATGCGATAGACGAATTCTCTTAGATATAGAGATGTAGATAGATGTTATTAGCATTAAAGTAGAGCAGGGCTTTTTAATTATTATGTAGGTTGTTATCTAAGGGGGTAGGTAGTATCTTAGAATAGAAGTAGTTATCTGCGTATTAGAATCGTAGGTAGTATAAGTAGTTTAGTTTTAAATACTATTTTACCTAATTTTTTTAAGATTAAGGTGTAGTAAAGGTGCTAGCATATTAGGTTTATGTAATGTTACACAGACATAACTAGGTACAATGCATTAATCTCTTATTTTGCACTAATTAAGTAATAGGATTAGGGAAACTGTTTACTGTCCTACCTCTTGTTCTAGTACTACTATTCTAGGTAACTAACTTGCAGTTTACTACTCTTGTTTACTTAAAAGTGTAAGCGCAGAAGAGGGCTAGGTCTAGTAGATATTTAAGAACATCCTCCTACCCTCTACGTCTCTACTGCCTCTTCTTCTCCCTCTACGTACTATACACTACTAAGCATTATCCTTCTTAAGGAAAATAGGGCAAAGCCTACAATTACACTCGTAATCTTCGTACTAATAAAACAGCGAGAAAACAATGCTATATTAGCAGCTTTAATAAAGAACAAGCAAGCGAGTGAGGAATCTTCGCTAGTCGCAAGAAAGAGAGCTAGGTTACCTTTAGATTCAAGCTATACAATAAAGGCAGTTAACAAGCATAACTACAGAGTACTAGCTTACAATATCTAGTCCTAACTAAGACTAAGATTGCCCATCTATCGCCTAGAAGCTAAGGAGGTAGCAATTAATAGCAAGGCAATTGTCTTAGCATTTAAGAGTTTTATAGAGGATTATCTGTACAAAGGCGTTAAAGTTAAGTCCTTTCTCGCTTAGCTTAGGGATCGCAAAAAGCTAAACTATAAGTAGTCTTAACTTAATATTGTCTTGCTTAGACGTTCTAGTGTTAGGAAGTCTTTGCTTCTAAACGTTCTTCTTAGTTATAAGGATCTTGCTATCTACGTAAGTAACGACATAATTACTCAATGCATTTTACTAACTATAGTTTTAGAGATACTCTAGGAAAAGCGTGACATATATCGTCTAGGAATTTTGCTGTCCAAGGGATTCTCTAGCAGTCGCATTCTTAGCCTACATCTTTCTGTATCCCTTAAGCAAATATCTTAAGAAGGTAGCACAAAACTTCGCTAATTGTTTTAACTATCTACTGTTAGAATCATAGTAGAAGAAGAATTCTAAGACGTTAGTCCTTACTGCTGCATTTAACAACAGCGATAGTAATAAGGAAGATAAGGAACTAGATTAGGACAAAATTAATAAAGCTAAGTCACGGTACACTAGAGCTCTTACTAGTTTTATAGCTCTATTTCTAAACCTGTTTCGCACACGCGAAGCATTAAGGGCTTTCCTTAACAAGGCAAAGTTGCAGGATAACAAGGAACCTCTAGGTATACTCCTAGATGCAGCGAAAGTCATATACAAAGAGCTGTACCTAAAGAAAGACAAAGTTATCTATTAGAGCAACGATGCATCGCAGCTGCAAAGTAATATTAGCCCTTTTATCTCTAAGGTTAAGAATCCTGCTATCCTTAGTACCCCTCTTAGATGCTGCGTTTAGCCTTTTGTCAAGCTAGCTTAGTAGTATCTGCGTGCACTAATTCTTAAACAAGGCAATATACTTGTTAACACTCTAGGCACGACTAATACAGACCTCTCTTGTGTTAACAAGACGTAAACGTACATTTACAATGCTAATATAACTATAGTTGTAGATAACTTTAGTTATATAGTATCTAAAGATACTAACTACAGAATGTTAGACGAAGCCTGTACACAGAAAGGTTCTAGAGGCGCTATTCTAGTTAGCACGAACCTTAATGTAAATTAGAAACTCTCTCCCTTTATTCTGTTGTCTACATCGCTAACTAAAAAAGAAATTCAGTTTCTCTAATAATACTCTAGACCTTGAACCCAGCCAGGTAAACGATCTTAACAACATTAAGGCAAGGCATAAGCAACTTAAGAAAATAACAGACATTATAGACAGAGAGATAAAGAATATAACTGTAAAGCAAAATCATGCCTGTATGTGTCTTCTAAGCGAAACTATCTCTAAAAACTAGTAAGCTGACAAATTAAATTCCGCAAATTTCTAAAACTAATTATAACAGTATTATACTAAACTATCTCGAGCAGAAGTAAGCTAATATACGTACTAGAGCAAAACACAATTTTAACCTTTAATTAGAGCTAACAATATACGCATCCTAGTTACTAAAGAGAGAGTCTAAAGTAAAGTGCAGGAGCAGTATAAAGAGCGCACGAAAGATAACAAGGCGCTCCCTGTCTATGTTATTAGTAGCTCTATTATAGCTATGTATCTTCGCAGATTTAAGAAATCCAAGGCACTAAAACTAAGCCTCTAAGTAACTAGAATACCTAAACTTTATAGTTATATCTGCAGAAGACTAGCTAAAGGCTAGTTTGTAGCACTTTATTATTAGGCAACAGTTACATTGCCTGCAATTCTTAATCGTTTAACTATGCTCGGTAAGGTTTCCAAGCTTAAGAGAAAGGACAAGGCTATTAGTGCTTGTAAAAAGGCTTAAAATAACGCGCAAAACACATCTAGTCTCTGTAAATAATACTCGAAATGTTTAAGCTATTTAAAACTCTAATAGGTATCGCTCTATCTATTCTCTGTAATAGCAATCTTACTACTAGGGCTAAGTGTAGTTACTGCTTTCCTTGCAAACTTAGCTTAAAAGTTGCGGCCTTTAAAGATTGCGTATAGTAGAGTTGCTTAGCTATCTATTAAAATTAACTTAATAGTTAACGCCCTCTCGCAGTTACTAGGGATAGTCTTCTTTAAGTTACGCTTTTTAAAGTAAATAACTCTTGCAGTTTATGCGTAACCTAGTATATAGCCTGTCTTATCTATATTCTAAACGTTAGTAATATTAACGTTATAGAGTTATTTAGTATTAAGGTACGTAGTTAGGAAACTATTAACTACTAAAGGATTGTTAGACGCAATTAAACGCTCTAAATCCTGCGAGCGTACGTATATAGCGTAGAGCTCTAGATTTCTTTTAAAGAACTGTTATAGGTAGTTAAAACCAATTGAGGTTGTAGTACAGTAAGGCGTTAGGCCGTAATCGTTGCTTAATTTAACTTCGCGAATAAAGTACTGCAGGGCATCAAGCCTTATAGAAAATCTAGCGTTAGCTAGATACCTACAGTGCTTAACTATAGCTTGTTTAGCTGCAGGTAATATCCTCTGCCTGTGTTAATAGGTAACTTGTATAGGTTAGCGTCCTTTTATACGCGCGCGTATAATATTTAGGTTAACGTTATAAGCTTGCGCAGCAGCATTAACTAATTAATAGAGGCTATTGTTAAACGCGCGAATAGAGGAAGTTATCCTATCCTCCTTGTACAGGTTACAAAGTACTCTAGGCATTGTATAATAGTATAATATAGATAGCTTTTTACTATTATATAGATAGATAATAGTACACAAGGGGAAAAGGAGCTATACTAAAGTTAGTAAGGAAAGACAGCATAAGCCTTAGGTCTCTAGGGACCTAATAACTACAACCTCGCTAGCGCGCCTAGTAAACCTCGCAATAGCTTCATTAATGCAGAGGTAAGTCCTAGGTCTCCTATACTATAGAGAGCGCTCTCTTATTACCTCGCCAAGGTCCTAGACGCGTCTAAATAGCGATTAAAAACTCTGCTATAGGTCTGTACAGTACAAGTAGCAATTAATTTACTACTAGCGCTAGCAGGACATCTTTTCTCTAGTTATAGGAGTAGGCCTATAGCAATAAGCCCGTCCCTAGTACTCTGCTAGAGATAGCTCGCAGTATGTGCCTATATTACTGTCGCAAAGTACGTGTACAACTCGGCTACTAATGTAGGCTTCTAGCTACGCTTACGCGGCGTTACGAGGGACTTAAAACGCTGCTTTTCAGCATGCTAATTTGTATAATAGGCGATTCAATCAAGTACGTTAGCGTTAAAGAAGAGGTTAAATAATAAAAAGGATTGTAAGGATTAACGCCCGTAGGCAGGTTAGAGCATCTGTCTGTGTAGGGCGACTTAATATAGAGAGGCTCCTATTAAGGTAGCAGGCTATCTAGTAACTAGAGCAAATTGCTAGCTTTTTCGCTGTGCGTAGTGTATTCAACGTAATTAAGATTATTGCTAACCTGCGAGGCACAATTTAACGACATTGTAGATAGTGTTAGATTAGTTAGAAGGCGTAGATAACTAGCTAATAGTATCTTAGGGGATTGCGATAGAATTCTAGTGTTAATCTATACGTTAATCCTAACTAGCTAGAATTAGGTAGTCTGTGCTAGGGCGCAATCGGCTATGCGAGGGAGTAAGGTTATAGGATAATAGATACGTATGCTATCTAGCTTTAGAGCTATCTACTAGTGCTGACCTTTATAATCTAAAACGCTATAGAAGAGTACGCTAAGCTAAGGGCGCTAGCAACCTAGCGCTTATTACAGGAGACAGAGTAAGCTCGGCGTCGTCGTTGCAGTGCGACGGCAGTTGCAGCTAGAAAAGCTCTAGAAGACTACGCTAGCCTAGGGGCGCATTTAACTTAGCGCTTAGTATAAGAGACAGCGTAGGCGCAGCTTTATTGTCGCTATCTGCGACCTCTTCTACCTCGTACCTAGCCCCCTTAATGCAGAGCTAGTCTTTTCTGTAGATAGGGCCGCCTAAGATACTGTCTGCGCCTAGCTAACTATCTAGCTCTTTACTTGCCTTATGCGCGTTAGGGTTAACCCTCTTTACAAGCTCTAGCTAGATCCCCTACTCGTCTACACGCAGCGTCTGCTTAGCCTAGGTGTTAGAGACAACGTTGTTAGGGATAAGATAGAGACTGCCCTAGCTAAGCACCTGCGCTGCCTCGTACTAGCAGTTAGCACAGTACAGCTGCTTCCTAAACCTGCTCCTCTCCTTACCTTCGCACACGAGCAGGAGCAGCGTTAACATAGCTTTAGTGCAGAGGTTGCCTCTCCTGTTGCGGCTCTAGCTTAGGCCTTAGCTGTCCTCCTTGTCCTCCTGCCTAAGCTGCGCGATCTTGTCTGCGTTTAGGGTTAGGTTAGGGTTAGGGTTAGGGTTAGGGTTAGGGTTAGGGTTAGGGTTAGGGTTAGGGTTAGGGTTAGGGTTAGGGTTAGGGTTAGGGTTAGGGTTA